>JAVQJL010018979.1:0-11189 GCA_036024295.1 Nannoperca obscura | reverse complement strand
TAATGTTAAAGAAAATATAGCTAATATTTTCTATTAATAGAGTCCAACTCATTAGATAAGCTATTTGCCAAGGTGAATTGCGTCTCTGGGATTCAGCCTAGACAAACAGCAGGATGCAGACTCTTTGATGTTAGCCCTTTACTCTGCCTGTTATGTCACGAGGCCTGTTCAGAAGAGGTTTTTAATTTGACCAGTTTATTGATGTCTTTTCACAGCTTGGCTCTATTCAGGCTTTTAATTAAAGCCCCTACCAACAGTTCTGTGGCAGCACCACACTGATGGATACTGTACAAGAAAGTTGGCTAAATGTGAACCCTGCTGAACACTTGGCATGTGGTATTTAAACACAAGGTGATTTTAAACATTCATGTCATTTTTTGTTTGATAAATATCATACCATAATAAATACCATGATCGTTGATTATTGCTGCATGTAGCATTCTGGTCTCCACCTATCTACAACGACAACTAGTTTATTTCCTATGACTGTGACCAGCCTGCCAGCTCACATGATGTCACGTAGGTTGTGTGAAATGCTGGGTGGTCCAACAGTGACACAGTGAAGACAATCAATTATAGCTGGTTTGCTCTGCGGCAAAGTGACCTAATTTATTTGTCCTCCAATCTAATTCCCCCTCTCCATTCGTCTCTCAGGAGCCTGTTTGCCAGGAGGATGAAGGACAGTCGGCCAGTGGAGCAGAGGGATCCAGGCTGGAAGCTATTTGGGAAAGTCCCACTACGGGAAGGCCCCACTAAGGACCCGAAGAGAATACAAACGGTATTTTTGTGATCACAGCATTGTCACATGATAAATGAAGACCACCCACCTTATTGACTTACACAGGAAACCAGGTTACTGTTTCCACATATGTCAATGATCTGTATACATTAGAGCATATAGGAATCAACACAACACAGGCCTGCACAATGCTGCTCTGTAGTCTGGTGATGCTGCAGTGAATACTCTTGTATCGCTTGCCAGGTGGCAGCAGGGTCAAAAAGCTGTGGTTGGGGTGGGTTTTGTCTTTTAATATCTGGTGGGCTCTGAATGTGCCCCTCCATCTCCAATAGCACTAATGCTCAGTAGATGGGACCAATTTAATCACCCTCTTCAAAGCCCTCTAATCCTGGGCTGTGCACATTCCATGCTAGTTTGTAATGTTTCCTTTCTATTGCTCCTCTGTCAAAGTTAACAAGAACTTGGCAGGGGAATTTTGCCTTTTTAAGTTTCCTTAAGAAATACAGTTGTTTCTGAGCCTTCTTTACCAGGGTGGAGATGTGTGATGACCATGACAGGTTCTCTGTGATGCTGATTTCCAGAAACCTAAAACCTCAGCTCCACTGATGTAGACAGGAGTGTGTGTCTTTTCTTTTTTCTCACCATAAAATCAACACTATGCGCTTTGCTTTTAGAGACATTGAGCATTAGGTTGTTCTCTGTGCACCACTTCTTCCCTATATGAATTCTCATTGCAGTTTGAAATCCGGCCGATGATGGTAGTGTCAACAGAATTCTCTCAATGTCAGTTGACACTGTGTTCACTAGTCTGCAAGCTAGCTACAAACTGATGCCCAAGCAGTGTCTGTGGAAGCCTGTGTGAAGTCAGAGCTCACCAGAAACCTCCTTTCATCTCTGTACATCAAATGTGGTTTGACTACAGGGTTCAGAAGTTCTCACAAACCTGTGTCCTGTTGTTTACATAGCAACATCTGAATTTGGTCTATCTGCCTCTGGTATAGCCTGTCTGCTGTGGTGTATGTTGCAAAATGTTTAGCTGCCTGACACATTTAACCCACCTGCACTATGTTGGGCAGCTGATGGACAGCAGCATAAACAGCAACATTAGCTCTGTAACGGAGGCTTCAACTTCAATGCACTGCTTCTGGATAATGCACTGAATCTATTTTTTTAAGCACAATAGAAATTAAATAGAATTTAATTAAATGGAAATTAAGTTTAAGTTAAAGTTTAAACGGGTGTTTTAGGCTGGTTTGTTTTTTTCGGGGGGGGTGTTGGTGTAATTGAATTAATTTCAGTGGTTGATCATATCAAACTGAAAAGCTGAATTGTTAAATCAGACTTTCTGAAAGTCCAGATATTGATTAGACTAGGTGAATAATATTTTTATTGTATTGATTTTAAGTGTACTTGACTTTAATATTCAGTTAGAATGGTGTTGTAGCAGCTTGAGCTGCAGAACAACTGTTGTTCAAAGGTCAAATGGATGAGCAACCAGCTTTTGATGCAATGTCTTAAGTTTGTCGCTGTACCATGGGACAATAAAAACCCATAAGTATACCAACATTATGACAAATGCTAGGCTAAGACACTGTTATGTAACGACTCTGTGGACCAGGACGTTAAAGAGGTCAAAATTAAATACTCTAATAAAGCCTACAATCTCCATTATATTTTTGAATTCCAAGAGTGCATTTTTCAATCATATTATTTAACATTACATGTTTGTAGTTGTGAAATAGTTTTAATGTAGTTACCTACTCTTTGAGAAGCTTGTACTGATTGGCTTCCTACTTTCAGCAAAGTGCAGTGTTGCTGTAGCTTGAAAAGTTCCATTGAAGAATAGCATGTTGTTGTTGCATGTTTTTTTTCAACACTTCTATTGTAGCCCTACATGGAAGACAAGATGATTATTTGACATACAACACAAAACACCCAAAATACAACAAAAAGTTCCATGCATATATTGTACACTCTACTAGATAACAAATGTTTTACTATGCACTGATTACTTTCTTTTTAAATATGCAATTGACAAGAATTATTTTTCTGTGCCAAAAGAAAAGCTTAAAGTGGAAGTAACATACCACATGCAGGTTACATAGTGTTCATGTTGCTCAGCAATCAGAAACCCAACATGTGAAGGTCTTTGTCAGATAGCCAGCAGGTGACTAAGCACTCTCATGATAATTAGAGCATGTTGAAGCCTGTTACTGTGCCACTGTTTACCCTGAGTGTTTCTCCTCTGTGCTCTTTGTGCTGTTGTAGCCTGGTTGAAAGACCTGTTAACGTGCAGTTCCCACAGTTTACATGTCAGCCCCTCGACATGTCACACATTGGCTTTAAATAGCTGTTATGTTGACTCTTTTTGTGTTGGTTAGAAATTAGACCCCTAAGGTTGAGATGCTGTCTCCTATACAAATGTACACCCACATGTGCTTAATATCTTATATAAGTCCATCTCATCTGTGCTTGTAATCTTATATTGGACGTCAGGATTCAGTTAACAAGGCTAGGCTTTCAAGCTTTTGTCTTGCCACTGACGCTGCTGTTCAAAGGCGAGGCCAGTAAAGTCTGTGTGTGTGGAATGCTTTATTTGCCTAGGTTGTTCAGCTGCGACACACACTGCTGTTTCCACCAGCAACGTGTCCCCTCTGAGGCCAACACTGTGAATCAAGTTTTAGATTGTAATTTACACCATTTTGCGTTGCTTCTTTTTCATATGTGGAGGCCTCAGTACAATGTCTGGTCACAGTGAGTTGCTGCCTTCTGAAGAAAGTAATTGTTCTGTAACCAGCTGAGCCTCTAAATCACTTTGTGTGGCAGCCCAGACAAGTTACTGGGATGTCGGAGTGAGGCTGAATTTAAATTGGACAATATTCCCAGTGAAAGTTTTTATTTGAATGTTAACTCATTTAAACCCCTTCTGGATAAACAAGGGATTTTCAAAGCTCATGCAGATATTCCTGCATGAACTGGGCTGAAGCTTCTGATAGCTAATGGTTTGTACTGATACTCAGCATCTTTAAACAATTGTAATGCCATAAAGTGTTTTTATTCATGAAATGTGATTTGAGATCAGGGAAGCAGGGATGGTGAGGAAGTGAATTTAAGCTACATTATAAAATGAGGCCTCTCACACTTTTAAGTAAAGTATAGACAACGTTATCATAAACATTCTTATGCTTTTTGTGAACCATAACTATTCCATAAGAACCTTTTAAAAAAATATCAGCCAACTAGAATCTTAAATCAAAGTCCACTCAATATTTCATCAGTGCTTTCTCACCTTTCCCCACCCCGAAGCTCAGAGGAGAGGGCCCGACTGCACGGTAACGAACTGATGAAATGATCCTCATCGGCTGTAGAAATCCATATCAAACCAGACTTACAGAACAGAGCTTCAGATACTGATATAATAACTTCAAATACTGTGCATATCAAGTCTGATTTTACTTGTTATATAGTTCTATCAGAAATGATAAAAGCAGCAAATCCTCACATATAAGAAGCTGGAACCAGCAAACGTTCTTTTGGACATTTTTGTTTGAAAAATGAAGATTAATCGATTATCAAAATAGTTGGCCAATCATTTCCTTTTAGTGTAAGACCAGCAGCACACCCTCAAGCAGCCCCAGTATGGGCTTGTGTCCGCACAGCGCCAGCAGTGAGAGGAACAAAACTGCACATGGGGTTTGTTTCTATGACAACATATAACCACTGCCATTGTGAAATGAATACATATCGCTTTATTTTTAATATTTATTTGTTTGGCTTATTTTTTTCACCATGAGCTCCATCCGGTTGATGCTTGCCTTCGTACTTTGTATTGATGAGCTTAGTAATGGTGATCGCGCTGCTGTCAGCTGTAGAACCAGGAGGACGTGGGTGCATGATGTCAGCACACTCACCAGCAACATCCATTCTCCTGCCCGCCCGCTCCCACAAATAGGCTTCTCTGTCTCTATTATGACTGTCTACAAGACATATCATACAAGTCTGGACCGACGGACACGTGGAAAAAGTTTGAGATTTAAACTAGAAGTGCTCGGAGCAACCACACAAAAAGGCCGAGCACTCTGGGGAAAAAAAGGTGGGTGCAGTGTTTTTTTTTCTAGCCGGCCACATGCGCTCGTTTTTTATAGGGAACAATATAAAAAAGACGTGGACACACTCCCTGACGCATTACATCATCATACTGAAATCAATCTCTCTGTTTTTAGTTTCTAATCCGGAGCTGTAGAAACCCCATTCACCACAAAACCTTTAGTTAACCTTTGGTTAAGAAAACTATCAATTAGAAAATCCTTGCCATATCACAGTAAATGTAATTATATATATTACACACACACACACACACACAGTATAAGCTAGTGATTGTTTTTATTGACATGTTTATTGATTAGTAAAATTGTTCACAATGGCTGATTACACCAAAATGTTTTCACGGTATTAACGGTCACAGAAGACACTGTGATTTCATATTGCCCAAAACTGTTATCAATTCAAATGGCTTTTCAACATTTAACACATGAGAGCTTTCTAGATTATAGCATCTGAGCAAATAAAATGAATCAAAACTCCACATGTTCATCTATGTGGAGTGAAAGTCATCCAATAAGCAGTGAACAAGGGAAACCATTCTCCCAGAGCACAAGATGCATACATTGTATCGGCTCTGTAGCTGCAGCTGCTTGTTCAGTCTGAACTGGATTAAGAGAGCAGAAGGCTAAAACCTGATCCATCACTCTGGGGTTGATTAGAATGGCTGCCAGGGTACGGCAGAGCGCCTAGCTCCTTGCAGTGCAGCGACGGTAACTAATGACACGGCGGTGATGATTTGCTGACACACACGCAGCAGCAGCAGCAGCAGCAGCCCTGATGCAGAGCTGTTCAGTGTAGCGCCATTGCTCAGAGAGAGTGAGAGGGAGGAAGCTAGAGGGGTATCATGCTGCTGCTGCATCCTTTCCAATGTGGGGTGTGTCTGTTTGTTGGCAGCTTGACTGTCCCTCTGCCCTCCTTTTTCACCACGTCTTCTCGCTCCTGGGTGCCCTGTTGCCAGGAGTGAGCCCTCAGGAGCAGCATGACGCTAGGCTAGTGTTTTGGAAACGACCCCCCCACCAGAGGACTGGCCATCTGTAAGGAACTGCAGCGTTCATGGTGAGTGAGCATTTGCGCTGTGACAAGTGGGTGAGCTTGGTGACCCGCTGTCTCTCTCCTTGTCTGGCAGAATCAGAGGGCATTGGTAGTCAGAGCATGAAAGAGAGGCCGCAGAGGAAGAGGATGGCTCGGGTTTCACATAATAGACTCTTTCAGCTTGCCGTAGCTCTGGGCTTCGTGGTGGTTGTGCTGGACAGCAGGGTCATGATAGTCAGGATGTCTCTGTCTCTAGAAAGATGGAAATGTTTGGTTTCCTAGATGTGTTGGTGGTCTAATGTCCACCCAGTAGATGGCCCATCTTCATTGCATGTAGCTCGACCTGTAATCTTTCATCTTTAACAACAGCACATGCAGTAGTGTGACAGCGCCGTCGCTGCTTTATTTGTTTTTTTTTTTTTTTGAAACGTCAAGGGATTTCCTCCTCCTCACCACAGAGCTCATTTGACAGACTGAGTCAATGGGACTCCATTCATTTGTGCTTTCCAGTAAAACATGCTTTGGTGCCAGTGCTCATGGTTCCATCTGTTTATTTGGATATTGTACATTTTCCTCATCTTGTCTGAACAAAGCAGCCAGATCATTACAGCCTGACTAACAGACTTGTGAGTCTCCTGCACTCCCCTGTGGTAACTGTAATTCACTTGTTTGGGTGTCAGCTGCTGTGTGCCAAAAAACTACTACGTACAAATGGAATCACTGTTTGAAATTCATTCAGATATCGTAGTTCTGTTACTATGAATGACCACATATTAAAGCAGTGGGATAAAGACTTTGCACATCCTACATTAAATGGACATTGTGGTTGCTAACTTAAACTTTCTACCACAAAAATGATTTGTTGTTGGTGTATAGAAACGCACTGATAGTTTCAATTGTTGATGTTTCTGGCATACAAGCAGAATCACTGAAAGAAATCGGACTTATAAAAGAGGTGAGATAAATGTACAGTAATCAGATTTTCTGACAATGCTCAGGTCCTTACTCAGATACGTACTGTAATGTAATGTAATTGTTAGTGTGCATATACAGTAAATGTGTTGAATGTTGCATATTGAGGAGTAAGCTTGCTTCACAGATAGAAAAGTACTTCCTTAACATTCACATTCCTAAGGTTCATGTGTTAGTTAGTGAACTTGTAACTGTCCTGCAAAAGCTGTCAAACAAGCACACCTACCTACTGCCAACAACACCGCAGCCATCTGACTCGTTCACACTTTGTTTTGTGCTCCATGACCTTCTGGAAATTCCTTTGGGACTGCCTCAAGTGGTTTCCAGTTTCCAGTGAAACCAGGCTAAGCACCCTGCTGTGGCCATTCATCTCAGGTTAGAGAAAGCCAGTGGTGTCTTCATGTCCCACGGCAACATAAGACAGTTTCACCAACATTTGTAACAGTGGTGTCTCAAGCCCACTTTGCTTATTTTAGCACATAGAAGGAACTTGCCTCCAGTTGTTTAACATAACAAATGCATTTCCCCAAGTAGCACTTTAGTATAATTGAGTGAGACTTTGTAAGGCCACATGTTGTGATGCTACGGAGAGACACGTTTTAAATCCGTACTTGATGCCATCTTCAGAGTGCTGCTTCCTAGTGTCTATGGTTTGCCACTGACGGTGCAGCCCGCCACCACAGAGCTCTTGCTCTCTACCACGAAATTGGAGAAGTTTACTGAATGCCAGAGTGACAAAGCTGGTTGCCTTGGCGCCAGGTTATCATGGGATACAGTTGCTATTCCAGCAGCTAAAAGATACTACTCCATACACAAAAAGAATAGAAGTGAGGGGACGGGGTTTCTTGCCATTGTTTGTTTTTTTCATTTAGATAACAGAGTTTCCAGAGTTGTCAGATCGCTCCTATATGAAATGTAACTTTATTCAGCTACCTGAAACACTAAGGAGCCTGGGGGTGTCACAGGCATACACTGAGGTCTTTGATATGATCAGTTGTACACTTGTGTCTGGAAACTAAAGCTGGGAGAGGAGCTTCATCTGTATGCATCAGTGGCCTTAACAATGAAAATGATACCCTTCAAACTTAAAACACAAACTGAAGTACAAAGAGCTCTTCTGTAATTTAGTCTGAGCTTATTAAGCAACCCTGAGTCCTCAAACAGGCCCCAGGTAGAATGAAATAACACGTTACTACCTAGAAACAAGGAAAGAATGCAGCGTGTCACTATTGTCAGTCAGCATATGAGGAAAGTGTTTTTACTAAAATGTGTAATGCCATGTTCATGAAAACAAGATTTACTCAATTCAGGGTTCCAACATTTTAGGAGGCCAGGATTTCGACTGTGCAGGTCCCTGAATGGTGGTAGCAAAGGATGGTTACATCATTGTCGTTTTTTAGATGATCTGTAAAAATCATCAGTCCGACAATGTTATAGGAGTGCACCTTTCTACACAACAAAAACACATGATCCTCTAACAAATATATACTTATTTACATATTTTAAAAGCACTGTCAGTATTTCTAAAATATGAATTTGGTACAAGCAGTAACCAGCTTCTATTAGTTGTAGTGGCCCATTCAAGTGTAAAGGTCTGTTGCAGTAGAAAGGGTTAACAGCTTCAGGAGGAAGAGTCTGTAAAGTGATGATGTGTCATGTGTTTCCTTCCCTCTTCTCTGTGCTGCCTTGTTGTCAGCTTGAGTGCTGACTCACCTGGAGGGCTAGTTGTTTCAAATTCATTTAGCTCCAGTCTCTTGCTATGACACCATTATTATTATCATAACTCACTATATATACTAACACATTCACACATATACCTTCCCTTCCATGCACACCTCTGATCGGCTTGGTGCTCGTCACCTTGTTGGTAGCACCTGCATTCCTGCTGAACAGATTGCCTCTTCCTCTCCCTCCCCCTCTCTGCAGTATCCCTCCATTCTCAGGGCGCAAAGCTCTGGCTAACCTTTTTCAACCTGCACTTGTTCCCACGGGTACACGCTGTCTTTAATTATCCAAGCAGCAGTAAATGCATGTTACCTGTTCATTAAAGGACGAAGCCATTTAGATCTGACTAAAGAACAAAGCCTGCTCAACCACTCACATAAGAGAAAATATTGTTTTGAGAATGTTTTTTTAAACTGGGGATTTATTTATAACCTGAGCACAGTTTTACCAAAAACTGATAGAAATGATGGACAAAACTAAGTTGTAATACACTATAATTAACAAAACAAAACATTTACTTCACTAGTATTGGGCCTATTGTGATTCTAGTGTTGAATTCTGAGCTTTGAGGGAACTAAGAACCAGAGAGTCCAAAACAGGAAGCTATCCTATCAGCTGTGAAACACCATTCAATTTTTTGACTCCTTTGTGACGGTGGAAAGTGTGATGGTTCAGCCTGAGGGAGCAGACCTGCAGCCTGGTAATAATGCTCAACACCGTGCAGTCAAAGAAGGGACAAGAGGGGGGGATGAGGGAAGCAGAGACGCATGCAGAACAAGTGAATGTGAGGATATGGATGGCAACAAAGAAGAAAAGTAGTCAGCTGCTCTCCCTTGATGTAAACTCCTCAAGATGTATTAGGCTTTCTACTGTCCGGCTCTTTACCATCAATCTGCTCCTCTTCTTTCTTTTCTTTTTATTTGCACATAAGCAGCTTCTCTGCTCTGCAGTAATAATATGACACCCTGCTATGACTTTGAAATGTGACCTCGGTTTTCCTGCCATGGCCTTTATTAATTACCCTGTGAGGCAGCTAGAGTCACGAGATCACGTGAGAATCTTGCCAGGCTTCAAGTTGCGCGTTTGTGGACAAACAGCAGCGGTTCGGACCAATCGGCATCCCATGAGGAGCTACTGGCAGCTACAGGCCTAGTTTAGGTGTGACTACAGCAAGAAGCGACTGTTCATTCGAAAACAACAATGGCGTCTCTTAAAGAGGTTAGCGTAGATGCTGCTGTAGCATCAGTTCTATCAGAACATGAGAGGATTTCTCTTTATTGATAGAAGAGCAAAGAACTCTCAAATCCAGCTACCCTGCAACATAAGCTTGTTGTTTCCTACTACACCACATGATTTGTAGCTTGAAAGGAGCTAAATTACAGTGTGTGTTTGTAGGTTGAGTGCTGTCCATAATACAGAAACTGATTGGAGGAGATCAACAAATGGACGGATTCATCAGTGTCTCTATGTCCACACACAAAAGCAGCAGCAAGGGTTGCGGGTGGCCAGGAATGAAATGATTTACATTTCATGATGATTATAGATGTTTTCCTCCGTCAGAAAGATTCAGGGCTGAAAAACATTGTTCAATGTTCAAAGCCCAATGTTGCTATGAGTTAACGGTCAAGCTTAGGTTGTATTCTCTCTACCTGGTTGCCTGTGTTTTTCTTGCAGTTGGTTTGTAAAACAAACAGCCAGCGGATCTTGAGCTTTAGTTTCCTCGGTAAACACACAGAAGTGAAGCGATTTTTTTTTTCTTTATTTTAATCTCCGAAAATATTCAATTCTTTTCTTCATAAATGTGAGTTATTTTCTCTGAGTATTACCCCCTTCCCCCGACTCCATAATAATTTTTTTCCCCTACAATGGCCATAATACAGCGTCATACTTTCAGTTTTTTTTGTTCATTGCTAATTAGCAAATGCTGCAGTAGTTTGAGACTTTGGGAAATACAATGGATTTTTTTTCTTATTTTTTAAAATTCTTTTATAAAAAACAAACCTCACACTGATGTTAGCATTTAACCTCAGTTCTTCTAAGATGGTCATGGGCTCTTCTTACTGCTTTTTCTTTTGTTTTATGGCTTTATATTAATACTGTAAAGAACTTCTGATAGGTGCTCTATAAGTATTGATTCAATAGCCTTTATTTGTCCCCCAGGGCCAATGAAGAGCAGGCTCTGGTGCGACAGACAGCAACACAAAGACAGATTAATAACGTGCTGCATCATTAACAGTGATGCGCCCACTCGCTCCTATTGTAGGAATAGACTTTCCTGTCCATTGTGGCCTGTGCTGATCAATGTGAACTACCCTGTGGCTGCACAGTGTTAGCCTGATGACTTGCAGTCCTCAGCTTGCATTATTAACCAGCTCAATGCACACCGGAGGCCATTTTGGACACACAGTAGGGTGTGCACATACTCAGATTGCACTTGTCATAGCTTCCTGATTAACTAGTAAGACATATTCAACACTTTCTTCTAATGGTCTGATATATCTGTGCTATAACAACTCTCTACTGCTGACTTTTGGATTTAAGGTCAGAGCTGCGCCCCCCCCCGTGGGGGGCGCCCCCCCACGCACACACACCCCCCCGGGGCGTCAGCTGCGGGGGG
>JAVQJL010018977.1:0-28436 GCA_036024295.1 Nannoperca obscura | reverse complement strand
CTAAGTTGCAGGGATTGTATGTAGGAATTCCCCTCAGAAAACTGATGAAGTGGTAGCCACCAATTATTTACGTCTTAACACGTTCATTTTTAACGTCTTAACACGTTCATTTTTAACGTCTTAACACGCACGTCAAAGTAGAGGTTTTGGTCCATTTGGCCTTCCATACATTTGTTACCTGTGACATGAAAATCTACGTGTACATACAAGGGCTGTCCTATTCCTTAAATACTGTATTTCTTATTCACATACATCACGATTAACCTCAACAGACGTGAGTGGTGGAGTAAGTAGCAACACCTCAAAGTAAAATAAGCCACTATTATATTAGCCTATTATATAAAACTATTAGACTATCAAACTATTAGATATGCACAATTTTAATGCAGCTTAGATAAGCTAATTTGACCTACTTTGTATCCGACTTAGTTTCGCTTATATATTTTATATATATATACACACACACACACACACACACACACTTGGTTACAAGTAAAAGTCCTCCATTCAAAAAATGACTTAAGTAAAAGTACAAAAGTATATAAAGTAAAATATCCTAAGTTCCGGAAGTACGAGTACTCATTATGCAGAATGGCTTGATTCAGAATATTCATTATTTTACTGCTTTATGATTACTGATGCATTAATGTGTAAGTCACTGAGATGATGCATTAAGTAAAGGTGGAGCTCATTTTAATTACTGAATATACCTCTAAGTAACTTGTGAATTTCCCCAAGTGGTTCAAAAAAGTACCATAAAAAGCAATATTCAATTACAATCAAATACCTGGAAATCGTACTTAAATTAAGTACTTAACAATGATGCTGGTAAACGAAATGTGTGTGAATAAATGAGGATGAATTTCACACAGACAATGATAAAATTACATTTATTTCATATAATAGACCATTATCTTTCGAACACATCCGGACTGCACAAAAGCAAACCAAAATAAAGAAACAGAAACTCCACCTCTCCCTCTGCTACAAGCTTACATATCCATATCAGTAAAACTTACAGTATCAAGAGACCTCCAGATAAATCAAAGTGAGGAGATTCCAAATAAATTGTTTACTCAGTAAAAAAGTGAAAACAGTTTTTGCATAGGGTTCCCTGGGGGCAAAGGCACAGTTACACGCATCTCCTACGCCAAGTTTAGCATATCAGAAGTCAGCCCAAATCTTACAAGCTCAAATTTTCAATTTTCATTTGGAGTGAGGTGAACTTTGTAGGGCTGGCTCTGAGGCTAAACTAAGAACAAGTGAAAGAAGGAAAAAAAACTCAACTTAGCATTACTTCATTATAAAGGACCAGCCGTTTTACTCCTTGCATAGAGTACACAGTCTGTGCTGTAAAACACATTTTTTATGAACCTGAGGGAGAAAATGGCAACAAGGCACAAAGTCAAGCAAGTTCACAGACATACAGTATATAACACACAATACATACAGATATCAAGGCTTTACAGGTCCATATATGCATTTATATATGTGTAATAACTAAACACAATGTGTGCATAGCAGAAAGGCTAAATAGTAGCAGTATAACTCTACAGGAGGCAATGTAGCTAAATTTAATTTCACTGGTGATTGTCAACAAAAAGAAAGTCCACTGTATAGATACTTCAACTATAAACAGCAGCAGTGCTAAATTACTATTCTACAAATAACAGTGATCCCTTATTTTCAACATTTCACAATACAAACATAATTCAGTTATCTTAAAAAATATATAATAATAATAATAATAATATGGAATGTTTTTCCTCAAAAGTATCATGATTACCAGAAACAAAGGAAGCAGGGACAGGATGAACTGAGAGCTTCAGGCACTTAGAGAAGAAACATACAGCAGAGGTAAACATTAGTGCAAAGCCATTATCAAGGCAGAGGAACGATTCAGAATGTGACGGTAAAAAAAAAAGAAAGAAAAAAAGTAGGAAAGAGCGAGAGTAAAGGCAAGACAAGGAGGATCAGATCATTTTTGCTCCATGACACTCGAGGTGAAGTGCAAGCAGAGGGTATGTCTGCAGGAGGTGCAGAGAGGCTGTGGATTCCAGTGCATGTGTGTCTTTGGTGTCTTGTATAGTTAACGGCTGCAGAGACTCACAGAAGAGATAAAGAACATGGGCTTGTATAGTCTGCCTCTTCTTAGAAAGTAACCTGCTGAGTGCTGTGAGATTGTGGTTCCTGTCAATTTTCAGCCAACTCAGTTTTCAGGGAGGAAACACTGATCTAGAATCACTTTTGTTACCAATTCATAATCTAAACCACAAAAATAATCCCAGATCAATGCTCCCACTCTTACACACTTAAGAAATCTAGGCCCTGGTGTGCAGACATTGCCACAGCAAAGTGCAGCTCTGTAACTGGTCCTGAGTCAGTGGAGTGTATGTGCATGTGTGTGTTTGGGGGGTGACTGGGCACTGATCTTTTTTACTGGTCAGAGCCAGTTAAGGGCACCAGGTGTGGAGTCTCCACTCGTGGGTTTTTCTGTCCCGGGTGTGACTTTTCATGCGGTATCTCCCGCGCACCCCTGCTGACCACAACCACTTCGGCAGCAGCCTGTCGCTCACACAGGCTCCCTAGCAGCTGAGCCGTTCTGAAGACCGACGCGTGACCCGCGGGCTGCAGGGACTGGACCTTCGGCAGGTTCTGGAGGGTCCGCAGCATCTCAGCAGACACAATAGGCAAATGCTGCTCCTGGATCAAGCTGGTGCTGGCAGGCCGCAGGACGGTGTCGCGCTGGCCTGGGGGCCTGGGAGCTGGCCTGGGGCGCTGCGGGGCCAGGGCTCGGACGGAGCCGGATGATGTTTTCTTCTGTGGAGGGTGTGAATCTTCCTCATCCCCCGATTGGTCACTAGAAGGTATCGTGCTGTCATCAGAGTCCTCACTCACACCCTCATCATTGCCACTATTGTAGTCGTAATCTTCTTCCTCCTTGATGCCGTCCCCGTCCGTGATATAAATCATGTCTTTGGGCAGAGAGGTGAACTGGTAGACGAGACGCTGGCCTTCGACCTTATTCAGTATGCCCCTCTGGTAGTAATACCTACATGAACACAAAGGTTCAGCATTAAACAAACACACATATATTTTCATCAAAGTAAAGACGTGACCACTTGAGCAGCCTTAGTACCTGAGTGCTCTGCCCATTGTCTCATAATTCATGTCTGGCTTGTTCTTGTGTTTGCCCCAGAGTCTGGCCACTGCTTTTGAGTTGACCAACTTGAAGATTCCTGCTTGGGGATTAGTCCATTTGATGTAGCGGGGACAGACCTGCCGGTCCTGCAGCAACTCCATCAGGAACTGCCACAGGTACAGTGTGTTTCCTCCTGAAGCACAAACACAGGAAACATGATGGAAAAGACAAAGAAAAACTATTTCTTCTGTAAAAGCTGCGTCGAAACAGTGACTCATCCCATGATCCATCCATCTGAGGCCCCTTTTCAGACCTGAAACATGTAACATTGCTGTCTTCATCTATCTGTTAAAGTAATGGCCTTTTGTTGTTCAGTTATGTAAATGTTTCTCATGGGTTGTTTTTAGACATGATAGGACATTTATAGAAAAGACTCTTGTGCTCGCAAGATAGTGTTTAGACTTAATGGAGTGTTCAGTGTTCAGATAGAGTTTAAAAGTCATGACATCGAGGAAGAAGAGTGTTCTCTGTTCTCTCACAGGCTGCATTAGAGACAGATTTTAAAACCTATTTTGCTTTTGAAGACTTAATCAATGACCATCATGAGTGTGAGGGATGCTTGCCTGCACTTCTTACAGTGAACTAACTAATACGATTTCCCATCTCTTTCATCATTTAAGGTTTGTAGATAGAAAATTCTGCTGCCTATCTTATAAAGTCTGAAAGCACACAAGCACAGCACGAGGCCATAAGATGGATATTTACTTCTTAATTGCTGACATGCTGCATATAAAGCGTTGTTGCTTGATATTCATTCATTCATATATTATCCATACACATACACACACACATATATATATATATATATATATATATATATATATCTTCGCTGTGCACCTTGTACCTCTGCAGCTTTTATTTTTCTCTGACTTAATTTAAGTCAGGCTTGCAGCACCGTGCTTAAAGTGTTATGGACATGTTAGTAGATCTGAACTAGTGCGATCGCTGTTCTGACTTTTATGTAGAGGTGACTCTGGCACTTATTCACACATGAGACCAACACAGTGTTCGTACAGCTTTTTAAGAGTAAAATACAAGCACTTTCAAGGTACCTAAACCAAAACTTTCCAGACCCTGGAGGCCTTTATCATCACATCTAAATTGGTACTAGAAATGCCAGGAGACAACAAACAAATATGATGATGGGATAATTTCATTACACATGTAAAAAAAATTTGGGGGGGGATTATGTTGTTATGTTCAAGATTTTGCATGAACCCTGCCAACATGAAAAATGGCCATCACATTGACTCATTCAGTTATGTGTGACAATACCTTTGTTGTATTTGTCCTTCTTCACTATAATGTCTGGTGTGGGAGACTCTGCCCTTCTATGTCGAGGTTTTCTCCCTGAGCAGTTGAAAAATAAAAGCGGGTCATTCACGAGATATTTAATATAATCACACAAGCTGTAATTTAGTTTCAGATAAGCTGATAACACAGGAAGTGACTGACCTCTCTTTTTGGACTGCAGCTGTGCCGCAGGCTTCTTTGTGTGCAACGAGTGCCACTGTGGCTGGTCGACAGCTCCCACAATCCCCTCTGCTGACACAGTCACCTGGGTAACAGGAGTGGTGATGACATCACCCAGTGAGGGTAAGAAGGTCTGGGCTGCAGGGGGTCATAAACAGACTTAATGAAAGAGAACAGCACTGTGACCACCAGGTCTAAAAATAACATCTCGCAGTCAAACACCTCCTACATCAAAAAGCAGAGGCTGCATGGTTTTAATAGGACATCTTCACTCTGTGAGTGTGCATGTGAGTCGTGTTAACTCAGGTGTGAGTCTGTGTGTGTGTGTGTGTGTGTGTGTGCGCTTACAGTATTGTTCCAGGGAGAGGGTGTCAGGGCAGTCCATGTTGAGAAGCGAGTCAGCAGCAACAAGTGTCTCCATGGTCTCTTCCTCTCCACTTTCACATGGCTCCACTACAGACCACAGAGAGGGTGGAGTCACACACAGAAACATTTTTAGCAGGTGGAGGATGGTGGCATTTAGTAGCAGAATTACATGTGATGAAGCTTGACTTTCAAGAGTCAGTTGAGCCAAATTACAAAAGAAAAAAAACATTCTCACACTGCTAGAGATATCTAGGTATGTTGATGTTCTGGTTTTATTTAACAAGATACGGGCCTCTGACATTTCTGCGGCCATCCCAACCTAACTGGGACAAAAGGAATTTAATTTACAAAATTCGTCAGCAACATAAATGTGATGAAGCAGCTTGATATGTCAGGTATTTCATCTTGCTAGATTAGCTTAGACAAAAGCAGACATTCCTGTCTGATCCCTTTATCCCCTTAACATTTTTGATTGATTTTCCAGACTGTGTATTATATCATGTTATTAATCATGTGATGTAAAACTACAGATGTTGTGATTAGAGGATTTGATCCATATCACTCAGCCCTAGCTGTGAGCACCACAAATGAAATCAGACATCACAAACAACATGGGCAGCTAAAGGCTTCTGTAATTTATCACATCTATCATGTATGTCCTTGAGGCAAACTATTATCAAAAGGGAATCTATTGTTTTGTGCGCATTTATTTGTGTGATGTAAACAGGCTGTGAAGCAGTGAGCTAGAAAAACATCTGCTAGCTAACAGCTGTTTGTCGTGGGCTCACACACTTTCTGCCGCCGAGAAAACAAGCAAACGACCTGTCAAAACAAGTAGCCGTATTTCAAGAAACACAGCAGAAGTTTCGTTGTCATAAAGAGGCTGAAATGGTTGAAGTAAGTAGTCCACGACTGTCTGCAGTTGTTGCTTTCCCTGAAATTACCGTTAGCTATATTAGCCGAACCGAGCCATGCCCAACTTCAGCTGCTCGCTCGAACCCAGAATAATGTCGAAAAACAAGCCGATACAGTGATACAACTTACTTTTAATTCCCAGCACTGGTGATGAACAAGCCATAGCATGTGTGCTGTAGCCCGAATTGACCACGTCTACATCCTAATATGATTCATTAACTGTCTTTCCCAGACACAAGCCAGGAATGTTTTGTTTCACTTCCTGAATTGTTGCGGAGGGTGGTCCATGTGCGAGAGTTGAGACTGCGCATGTGCAGTACCAGGCGCTGCACGTTTAATAAGACTTGGATCAAACCTAACCCAGGTTGGACCGCTGTTTAACCATTAGAATTGACTTATGCACGGCAGGTGAGCTTCAAGCATTAAATGTGAATGTGACAGGAAAAAGAAAGCTTGGAACGCGTATGTATGTGTGTGTGTGTGTGTGTGTGTGTGTGTGTGTGTTGTATGCACTGACCTTTGAACAGCTGCTGGTGATGGTGATCCTCTGTCTGTGACTGTTCACACGGTAGACCTGCATATGAGAGCAGGTGCGAATGGGGAACCTGCTCCACGATCACTGCAGGGTAATCTGAGTAAACCCCCAACTGCAACGCACACAAAGAAAACTAGATCAGATCATCAGATTACAATTTGTCCAATTCCTCTGAAATGTGTGCTGCATCACACTCCAGCTCTGTTTCACAACAAGGAATTCATCGATACTGAACATTTACTTACCTGTGACATGTTAACATGGTCACTGGCAAAGTCAAAGATGAGCTCTGACTGCTGTAGCATGGCTGAATATCCCAAACCCACACACAACCTTAACTGTGTGAAAACAGCATCACGGCTTTCCTCTGAAGACTATTAATAACTGCACCGGTCTGGTTTGGTTTTGTATCCACGCGGATCCAGTGAGAGACAAAAGCTTCCAGATGAGCAGCGATTGACTGTCAGTGTGGCTCTACCAGAGAGTTTCCCCGAGCATACTACGAGGCCCGTCTCCTTCCACGCTGCACCATTCAACAGTGGAAGAGTGATGTGAATGTACTAATTGACCAGAGACACAGAGGCGTCACAGGAAACTCATGTTCTCTCGCTCTGCTTCAACTTTCGATGAGGAAGTGGGGGCTGCTAAACTGTCCTGTGGTCTGACTGAACCTGCCGGAGAAGAACAGAGAGAGCGGGGTGGGGGGATGGAGAGCCGTTAGAGGCAAAACACACAGTGAGCGTACCACACCTGCAGTGAAAATCAGGTGGCAGCCTGTTCGACTTTTTGATAAAATGTCCAAACGACGAAATGCGGTCACTCTGATCTGAGAGGCAGAGAAAACAGTACAGTTTGCTTCCCTCTTTCATACGGTATATCTCGTTCCTTTGCTCTTATCTCGCTTCTAGAAGAGGCTAAACCAGCAACAGGAAGGAAGTGTTTGCACTGCAATGTGTGTCTGGGTTGTGTGTTTGTGTGTGTGTGGGGTGGTACATTTAGGGGGAGGCCGCTGGCGTTGAACTTGAAACATCATGTCTTTGCACAGTGTTCAAGGTTTCAGGGGGCGTCACATCCACATTCCTTACAACATGAACATGTGAAGGGGACATTCAGTGCAAAACTACAAAACCCAGCTACTCCCCTCCCGCTTATTCTCTCCTCTTCACTTGTTTGGTCTTTGCCTCTTCTCTTGCCCCCCTGGCCATCACATCTCTACTAATTCCCTTTAATCACTTGGTCCCAGTCCGTTCTTTTATTTTCCATTTACCACCCCTGCTCTTCTGTCCTTCATTTTGAAGTATTTCCGAGGTTAACCATTGATTGAATTCCGTCTATTCTGTTACTGCTGTACAGCAGCCTCCCTCTTAGAACTGTCAAAAAACAGTTGGCACACCTGCACTCACCTTCAACTCCTTTCTGTGGAAGATCCAGCATTAAGGTTTTATGTAAAATAGATCTCCCACTGTGAACAAATTGCTCCCAAGGAATTAAATATAACCATTAAGCTCCAACATTTAAATCCAATTAATCCTCAGCTTGGTTGAAAAAGCCTTGGTGGTCTCACAGTTTCTGAGTTTTTTAATACCACAGCTGCCAAAGAGAGGGAGAATGTGAGTGACTTCTTTGTCTGTGTGTGTGTGTGTGTGTGTGTGATTGAGGCACAACATGTTTGGGGTCAGTTATCACACAGGAAGCACAGCTCAGTTAGGAGGCACCGCTTCCTGAGTTCCTGCACCAGACCGCTGCCAACATCTCTGCCAGCAATGGCATTCTCATTTTCGACTTCCTCTGACGATGTGTGCCGTTGTTTGATGATTTACGTAGGACATGAGGGAAATGGAGGATAGTTTACTTCTCAAAGTGACGCACGATTTTCAAGTTAGGGCAGAAAAACAGTCCTTTTTGAAACAATTTGCTGTATGTAGTATGTGCAATTGATTATAGGGGAGAATGGAGCTGAAACCGTCTGATTGACAGAAAGTGAACAACATCTGTGGACACTTTTCATAATCGATTAATTAAGCATAAATGTAATGAATTCTTTGGTTCCATCTTCTTAAATTTGAATAATTTGTTCTCTTAGTCTTCCATCATAGTAAGTTGAATATCTTTGGGTTTTAGACTGATGGTCAGACAGAACAAGCTATTTGAGGACATCACCTTGGGCTCTGGTAAAATGTGAAGGGCATTTTTCACACAGTCTTCTGTATTTTATGAGAAAATAATCTGTAGTTGCAGCCCAAAGAGAGAGATATTTCATCTAACTCACAGATGTTTTTAAATGAACTTGTTTTCTGACTGTCTTTTCATGTCAAGCTGTAGCGCTGGTTAAATATAATTAACTAATAGCTTTCCACTTTCTAAAAGCCAGGCTCTGGATGCACAGTATGCCAAGTTGCCATGCTTGTATTGTGTGTCAGTGAATGCAGCATAGTGCAGCTTGCACTTTGTGTTTTGCAGAAGTGAACAAGACAATGAGATTTCCCTGATTTGCTGTCACAACCCAACAAAACATCTGTATTTGTGCCATTTTTCCTTCTCTAAGTGGCCACTGCCTGCCATTGAGCAATGCGTATATAATGTTCATTGTTAGTGCGCCCTGCAGCCTGCCACTTCTATAGACAACGCCTCTAACAGCACAGAGCCTCTGTTCATCAGTACTCTGGTCACATAGGTTTGTCTCTGTGGCCTCTGCGCTGGGATCTGAGTCTGTGAAGTGGCTGCCAGGCCCCTAAGGACACTGATAAGCCCCCATAACATTCATTCCCCAGTTTGCGCGTGAGTGTGAGTGTGTGTGTGTGTGTGTGTGTGTGTGTGTGTGTGTGTGTGTGTGTGTGTGTGTGTGTGAGTGAGTCAGGGACTGAGATACAAAGAGTGTGGGTGTGTTTGACAGAGGGGCAGAGAGTGTGTATGTGTGAACTAGGCCAGGCTGATAACAGTATGGCAAGTGAGGGAGCAGCTGATAAGCCCCTCTTGTTACTTGGGGTAACTGGGCCTTGTTAAATGAACATTGTGAAATATTGTGTGTGTGTGTGTGTGTGTGTGTGTGTGTGTGTGTGTGTGTGTGTGTATAGAGAGGAGGAGATTGGAAACCGGGGAATGGTGGAGGTGGTCACAGCACACCTCTGTTTTTACGACCTTCCTGGTGTGCATACGTGTGTGTGGTTCAGCTTCATTTCTAGTAAATCCTATACTGGTTTTGTTTTGACCAGTACATGAAACTTTCCTGGCAGCGCGTTTAAACTGCGCCATGCTCACAAACTCACTCTCTCTGAAAAATACTTTCACTTTCTCTTGAGCACATGTCATGCAACATACAGTCATCTAAAGAGCTACTAGCACTAGAGCTATCTTTTGTTGTTTCAAGTATTTTTCATCATACAGAGTTGGAGGCCTGATATATGGAATAAGAAAAGGTGGGCTTACCTTGTGTCTGTATGTGGCAGAGTAGCAGCTGCCTGGAGGATCCAGAAAAAAAACGCAAATTGTTCTCATCCCTTGTGGCAAACACATTACCCTCATCTGCTTACAGACCTGGGATCGGTTTCCTATTGCACTCACTTGGGAAAGTGCCACACAGACTTTAGATCAGTGTAGATCGTGTTGATTTTTTTTTCTTCTTCCCGTCAGCCCTTGTCAGTTATTGCTTCCTCTTTTTTTCCCACAGAGAACTGCCCCCCTGTGAGTTCCGATTGGTTACCTGTGTTGTGAGTCAAGGTAACCCATAGTGACCATTGTCAGTGTGGAGCAAATGTAAACACGGGCATATTTGCAATGTAAAGCAGCAGAGAGCCAAGCAACCGATCCGCAAACAGCCGAGTGGATTATATGAGGGTGGACAGCCAGTGGATGTGTGTGACAATCTCAGTATTTTCAGTAATATGAAGTTACATTTGATCCCTTGTACAGTTAATGTTAACTTATAAGGAAAATGTAGATATAGGCTGAAAAATAGAGACAAAAATATGGACAAAAAGACAACAGAGGCTTGCAGAGAGACACGACACATGAAGTAAGACAGAAGTCTGTCTTTATCCAGTCCCTTATGCTCCCTAGTGGCAAAACTCAACACCAACAGCCTTGTGAGGAATCCTTGCATTTCTTTTCCTTTCTCTCTGTCTTTTGTTTTAATAATAGAGAAGCTTATATGACCATGCATCTCAGAGTGCGGTTCAGTGATACTAGTATAGCCTATGTGATCACTGACATCACTGTTTCTTGGAAATCATCTGCTCTCTTGTGAGAACGGAGCATTCTGCTACCAGCCTTGCAGTCTCTGTATACTGTCACTGCTGTAATGGTTGCATAACTACCCTTTCTGTGAACTTCACATACGAGAACCTAGGCTGTCGTGCATAACCGTCATATAGCATGCAGCAAAACTCACTTTTAAATATGTTCTTTGCTCTTGTATGAGCTTGATTCTTTTTTACTGAAAATTACTTACAAAATAGACGAGAAGAAAATAATATGGGTTGTATTTCTAAATGTCAGTTACTTATTTATTACAAAATTAGATTTTGAGGATTTGAACTTTCACCTCTTTCAAACATGTGCGATGAACATGAATTGATAGGGCCATAATAAATCAAGCATCCCCTTCATTCCTTCATTTCTTTTTGTCATTTCTCCCCTCACTTCTGCAACAGCTGGCAGCTTCAAGAATGTGCTGGTTTGGCTCAAAACTAAGGTTAACTCCCATAATACTTTTATAAAGTAGCAGAGGGCAGGGTTTTATTATTACAATATGTGTATGTGTTTGTGAGAAGGAGGGAGGGTGGTGTTGTTACTGAGAAATTATTAATAAGTAATCCAATGGACCCCAAACGGAAGTACAATTCTTATTTTCAATCACAAAGAAGTAATAATTCAGTTTATATTCAGTGTTTCAAATGTACATGTGTAAAGCTGAAACAATTAGGGACTGTATGAAAATTATTAGGGGGGGAGGGGTTAGAAAAGGGGGAGGGAATTGTCATTTTTCTTTTGGCTGAAGCTGAGGGAATCTGACCTTTTTGGGAGAGTTGGGAAGGGTCTTTTATTTGTTTTCTCATCTTAAATTATATTTCATGTCAGGCTCCCTTTGCAATATAGTTCATTGTTTTACATACATTTTTTAGAGATTAGGGGAGGAGCTTATGTTTTTACAACGTTAATAGTTACATAAATAGTACATACATAAAAAAGAAACTTTCACTTGCAACATGGTTCATAAAGGTGCACTTTGCCACATGCGGGGGACAGTTCTGTTCTTTTTTTTTACAAAAAGTAATTTCATGTGTACAAAAATGTTAAAAATGTCAGGGGAAAAAATTGGCTGATTAATTGATACTGAAAAAAATCATTAGTTGCAGCCCTAATACTGTGTTTCTGTTACCGTATGAGTACGGCTTTATTTTCACGCATTTGACTTCAACGACAGAGTGCAAACATTTGCACATTCACCTGATCTAAGCTACATGTTGACAATTATAATGCTTGCAGTATTTGACTCTGACCGCGACCTGCTCAGCATATGTGTATCTGTGCCTGATAAATCATTGTTTGCCTTGTTCTCTGGCCCCATTGATTTGTCCTCACACTGTCAGACAAGCAATACAGTGTGCGTGTGTGTGTGTGTGTGTGGGGGGGGGGGACTGCGACACAAAGTTTGAATAGCTCCTGATGTACAACTGAGGGGCGAAATAGATGAAAGAAATCTTTCCTTGTCCATGGTATGTCAGTCTGATGAATTCCTTCTGCTGGCCACGTCTGCTCACCTTCTGCTGCTTCTACTGCTACACCATGTGTGTGTGTGTTGTCTATGTGTGTGTTCAAGTGTGTGACATTTGTACATCTGTGAAAGTGAGTGAGGAGTTGCGTTTACGTATCATTTATCAACCATTCCTTGACATGTGAAATCAGTGATGTAAGACCAAAAACAGCACATCAATTTAAACAAATATGCAAAAAGCATTTTCATACACTCACCTGCATATGGTACCTTGGTGTCAAGACACACTCACACTGATAGAGAGACTCCACCTCACATACCTTTTTGTTTTGTGTTTTCTTATTCTTAGTTTAAGCTTGGTTCAACATGTTTTCCCTTGAAGTTTTTCCATGGCTGAACTACACACAGGGAACACAGAGACTCATAATGAAAGCATGTTTTCTTTGTTCTTCCTAAATGTTAGTAGAAACTGTGCCAAACTGAAAGCTCTCCTCCCTGTGCTATCAATCCAGAATAAATATTCTAAAACTAAGAAGAAACCCTGCAAGTCTTATACATCAAGAACTGTGCGTATGCTTTTAAATTATTACATTTCTGTCAGACGCAGCGTGAGATCAAAAGACAGGAGTGAGAGCCAACGAAGGTAGAAGAAATAGTGCTGTTTGCCATGCACGACTATTCAGTATGCACCAAAAAGGTTAAGAAAAGGAGCAAAAGTAAAGCTTCTCAAATATTTGAACTATAGTCAAACATCATTTTCATACAATTGCTTCAAATTCTTTTTGAATGTACTTTGCTGCCACAAGTCCACTGAACATGCTGTGTAAATATGCAAAATGGTGGCTTGTCGGGGTAGACAAATATGAAAGAATCTGGAGAAAGAGAGGGCAGAGAGGAGCCGAACCAGCTCTGTCCATGCCCCAACCCCTTGAGACCCAGAACCCAAAACTATCAACCCTCCAATCCAGCCATGTTTCAACACTCTACGCTGCCTTCTGAAACTGTGTGGAGAAGACAAACTGTGTGTGTTAGTATGTGTGGGTCTGTCGGTTTGTGTTTGCAGAGACAGTGTGTTCGTCTGTATGTTTCCTGAGAAGAACGAACAGCCTCAGTGTTCCAACTCAGAGTTCAATTCAGAGTTCACATCCGCAATGTTTGTTGAGTACAAAGAAGCTCTCAGCCAAGCTAACGAGAAGTTTATCAGAATTTTACAGTACTTTTTATTGCTAAACGAGGCGCTTTAAATGATGCAGTTTTTCCTCACTAATTTCTGGCTCTTAATAGCAATAAAAGTGACATTAACTCTCTGAACTGTGGAGAGTTGTCCTGTTCTAAGTTGTCCTCCATGAACAGTCCAGATAGAAAGTTACAGCTGTGTGTAAAAAGAAAAAGATGTATAATCACCGTAGAACTGAATCTGGTCTCCCATGAGCTGTGAGAGTAAAATAGGGATAAACTGAAAACAAATTCAGAACTTCTCCTTTTAAAGGAATAGTTTGACATTTTGAGAAATACCCTTCACTTATTTCTTGCCAACAATCTGATGAGAAGATTAATACCAAACATGCAGCCAAGTTAAGAGATGGTTAGATTGGGAGCAGGGGGAAAGCCTGTCTTCTAGTACCTCAAAAAGTTCTTGTTCATTTTATCCCTACTAAGAGCGAAGTAAACAAATAATATAAGTACTAATTAAGCAGGTCAGGCTAGCTGTTTTCAGTCTATTTCCAGAGTGTGTACAGCATTCACATCTTAGTAAATACAGCAGTGTGAGCAAATGAGGTGCTTTTAGGCAGATTGTGTTACCTTTATACAGAGCCATGCTAGCTATCCCCCCCCTTTTTCAATTTTTCTGTATGCTAAGCTAGGCCAAACAGCTGCTGGCAGCGGCGTATTCATCGTACATACATGAAAGTGGCATTAATCTTTTCATGTAATTCTTGGCTACTCAAACTATTCCTTTAATGCAGGTTGAACTACTGCATCAGTTAGGTGTAAGCATCAACTCTGATAAATTCCAACAGTTCTTACAGATCCTAAATGACCATAAATCCAGGCTGCCTGAACATGAAATTCTAAATGCACCCTGAGATAATTACACTTTGATGTTCTTTACCATTCAGTAAGTAGTGCCCTGAACAACATTAACTTTTTTTGCAACTTTCTTTGACATATTTCTTTTTTTGTAGCAGTGGCCTTAGAGGACAGTCCCTCATATCAGTAGAGGGCCAATGCCAGTATACATCAGGTTAACCTCTGTTGGGAGTGGAAAAGGAGATGATTTACGGGAGGAATGTACTGAATGTGATTTCATTTACTTACAGCTGCTTACAGAACTGGTGGATTTAATTTAATTTCGAACCACAGTGAATTGTTTGAAACCATAATGGAAGAACAGAGTCAGAGGGGTTATGGGGAGGAGTGGAGACAGGAATGCAGAGAGAATGGGAAAGAGGACATGGGAGAAATAAAAATCAAGGAAAAAGAAGAGAGTGTGATGAGAAGGAGAGCGGATGAAGAGATGAGTCGAGGAGGGGTGGTGAGAGATCACAGGACAGAGAGCTTCTTTGACAGATAATGTGACATGCGTGACACTTGTTTAGCCTGAAGGAACATTCCCAGGTCAGAGCTTTTTGTGTGTGTGTGTGTGTGTGTGTGTGTGTGTGTGTGTGTGTGTGTGTTTGGAGTGAAGAAGAAAAATAGAGAGATCACAGTAATGTTCTGTGTTAGCATTCACCATCACATGATGCTGTCTGCCGTCACACTTAAATCAAACACACAAGCAAACACACACACACACACACACACACAATCAGGCCACAATAACGGGCAAAGCTAAACCATTTTTAGTCATAAAAGATTTTGATTGTGTCTGAACAGATAATGGCTACAAAATGTATGCTTTTCTTTAAAAAAGTACACAACTGACTAGTTTATTATTTATTATATTAATCATGTTGCAAACAGAAACCCCTACCTCTTGTCATACCAGCTAAGTTAAGTTGGAGCAAATACAGTCATGAAATGCATACAGCCTCAACAACATCAGTAGTTCAATAACTAGTGGTGAAAAAACATGGAGACAATACATCTAATAGCTATAATGTAATAAGTGATAAAGTATGCAAATTGCTAAATACATACACACATGTCAAAGAAAATATGTAACAAAATAAACAAATCTCAAACAAGAGCATTAGATTCACTGTTTAAACTCTTCCAAGCTGCTGCTGTAGTGTGTGGTAGCAACACGAAACACAGCGTCACACTTAAATGTCCATACAATGTACTAAACTTATTGCAAGATTCAGCGCACAAGTAACATTCACTATCCAGCCTGACGAGCTGTCTTTGCTAATCGACCCTTGACACCTACCCCCCGCCCCCCCAATTTTACATAACACTTGTGCTGAACTTTGCCCCTGCTTGCTTCAATGTTCGTTTGTCTGCTTCACACATCTCACACACTTGTTATCCAAGAATACAGCTTTTGAAGTGCACTGATGCTTATTTCTTACTGGACAGACAGAGTGCACAGCCATCCAAGATGGCAACAAGTGCTCCGTAAAACTCTGGTTAGAAGGAGTTTAGTCTCATTGGGGGCTGATTTCCAAAAGCATGTCTGTTAAAGGTTGAAGGGTACATCATATGATGTTGTAGATGATGCAATAATGGACATCTATCCTCATTCAGTCGTCCAAACTTGAATTTAAGTTTTTTTTATTTTATTTTTGTCATCATATCTCCCCCTTCCTCACTGCAAGGTCCCTCCTCAGGCTGTAGTGGACTTGTTGGTCATACGGGAGTTGCTCTGTTCGGAGGCTCGTTCAGTGACCTTTAGCTTCATGCACAACTGCTTCTCATCCATCAGCATCTCCGCCGGTAGGCACCAGCAACACAGGCAGGACTAGAGGAGGAAGAAAAGTAGTCACAAAGATTGTGAGACATAGATTCAGAGACAAAAGCTAAGTAAAAGAAAGAAGCAAGCACGTGTTTTTTTTTTGTTACTGTTGCCTTTATGGTAGTTTGAAATAGTTCAAAGTCTGAGAAAATCACTCATTCGCCTTATTGCCAAGAGTTAGATTAAAAGAATGATACCACTCTCATATCTGTTTGTTCAGTATGAGGCCAGTTTGAAACCAGCAGTCAGTTATTTTACTTTAGCTAAGCACAAGGCGTTGACTATGCCCCAGCCAAGAAACAGTCACAATACCCCCCGAAAACCACAATTTGTCATCTTTAGTTTTGTATAGGGAGTATGCAACTGAGATATAACATGTTAATTAGCAGTGAGCAGCACTCTTTACAAGAGCAGGCAGATTGTGTTACCTTTGGACCAAGCCAGGCTAGCCGTTACCCTCGATTTCCAGTCTTTGTGCTAATCAAAGCTAACCAGCTGCTGGTAGTAGAGCTTCACATTAATGGTATGGAGACGAGAGTGGAATCAATTCTCTCATCTCGTGCGTATTTCCCAAAATGTCAAACTACTTCTTTAAGATATTTTAACTTCGCACGTGGCATATTTTCATACTAAGTTGCACCTTACCCTGAAGCAGTTCTTGAAGCGCTTGCTGACCATGTAGAGGGCGATTGGATTGAGGCAGGAGTTGAAAGATGCCATGTTGATGCCAATGTAGTCCAAAACCAAAAAGAAACTAAAAGGGTCACAGAGACACATTAGTCACCTTAGTCATTACCTCTCACTTCCTGAAGGGGGATTCATTCTTCTACAAAATTATCGAGTCAACTCTGTCCTCTTTTTGTTTTTTCTTCTTCTCTGCACTGTGCTAGATAAGTTTTCCTCCATACCTGAGCAGTTCGCAGCGGTTTGGATCTTCCTGATTGTAGATGGTGTGCTTCAGGATACGGCTGAGGTGTAGAGGCAGCCAGCACAGAGCAAAGACCAGAACCAGACAGAACATTGTCTTGGCCACCTCCCTTCTCTGATCACACACACACACACACACACACACGCAACTCACTGTATAATAACAGATTGTACTGACAGTTTTGGCCCAGAAAGGGCCATGTTGAAATATAGACACAAATGAGTCTTATATCATTAGAAAAATGTTGTCTAAAAGATTGGTGTTCGTAAATCAAAACAAATTAAGTCGGAGTGTCAAGTCAGGCAGGATTGAAGTTGGTGGTAAAAAGAAACAACTGTATGTTTTATAGCTTTAACAAGGAACACTTGAACATTCCAATTTTGTGTTTGCCCTTCCACTAAATTGGAAACATGGCATTTTAACTCTAAACACTCAATATGAAGACAGCCAGTAATCAATAACAAAATGGGCTGAATAAGATGAATCATCGAACCTGCTTGAGGTGATCACTGAGAGCAATCTGGACGCCATTCTTCTTCCTCAGCATCTCACAGGTCATCAGGGTGTAGAAAACAGCAGTGCAGGCCAACGGCAGGCAGAAATATACACTGAACAGCCACCAGTCTTTCTCTAATTCATAAAACTGAACAGAGAAAATTGAAGAGCAGCAGTGGATTATGCACCAACACCTGTATGAGAAAGCTTAAAGAAAAAGGTAAAACATGTAAGAAGTTAATTTAACGGAATGTATCGGCAGTCTGACCTCGACTGGAGAGAGGGACTCAAGGGTGTGTCTCGAATTCAGACTTGTTCACTTGCATTTAAAAACCAATTCATCAAAGTACCTCAATGGAATTAAAACTATTCAATGTTGTTATTTCAAGGTTGATAGAGGTAATGTGAAAACACACATACACAGAGGCATGCAGACGCAGAAGTATTTCTGTGATATATGGTAAACTCTGTCTAACCCTGATTGAGCCAGGAAGCTGTCATGTCGGTGTGGCAATAAGCACATCATCATCTCTGTGTGTGTCTGTGTGTGTCTGTATGTGTTGGTATGTAGTATACGTGCATGCGCAGGTTTGCAGTGTGCACTGCTCTGTCAACACGCACTATTTTTTCCTCTGAATGTCTGTGTGTCAGCTCACCCTCATGAATCCAGTTTTATGCATGGGGCGCAGCAGACAAATCCTTAAGTGCTCTCCTTTGTAGTCCATGGTGATCATGCCAAAGGCTATTGTCTCTGGCACAGCCAGGACGATGGATAATATCCAGATGAGAGCTATCTCAATAGCCATCCACTTTGGAACTCCGATCCCCTTGATACGGCTCCACGAGGCCACAGCACGATACCTGGAAGATCCAACATGTGCAGTCAGCTAACCAGCAATCAGTTAAAGGAATATTTTGATGTTTACAGTTATTCACTATCTTGCTAAGAGTTAGCTAAGAAGATCGATACCACTTTCATGTCTGTACGGTAAATGTGTCAAGAGTCAACAGCAGCCAGTTAGCTTAAATTAGCTAACCAGCACCTCTAAAACTTACGAAAACCCCAACCTGCTATTTGTACTCAGTTTTTTGTACTACTTAAACAAACAAACAATAATGTGTGAATTAATACGCTTAATAAGTTGAAAGCAGCCAGTAGCAAGGAGGTCAAAAGTCATTGCTCCGACAATGTTTCTGTAATTCCTGACTGTTGATGTGGTCTTAGCCAATGAACATAAGAGCTAACGTGAGAGAGAGGGTGAGTTTGGGTTGTCCATTGGTTGTGGCTGGGTTTACCTGTCAATACTTAAAGCGCACAGACTCAGCACTGTGACCCCTACTGAGGCTTTTTGGACAAACGGCACAAGTTTGCACAGAGTTACCCCGAAAGGCCAGTCCTCTGCCAGGAGCTGGAGGGAGAGAGAGAGAGAGAGAGAGAGAGTTGGTATCTGAGTTAAACCATGAGAAGGAGTGAAGCAAATCGTTGTTTTTCTAATACTCAGGCACCCTGTGTGACCAGATATGAGTGAACCTGAACATATCAGTATCTGTGACCATCCATTTTTTTTCTCCTTGTCAGGTTTAATGATTTTGGTTTTTTGTTGAAAACAGTCAGGCTTCGTTTTGACCTCAAGGCACCATAGCCTAGAGGTACAGTAGCTGTTGGAGAATAACAAAACTCTGTTAAACCTGTGAAATATGGGACTATTCATGCCTGGAATGTGAGTGTAGATCAATTGGAATCATATGTGGCCCTGTATCTCCCCACACCACCCTGTTTCTCCTGTCTCTACTCCGGAATGCAACCAGAGGCCAGTTGTTTTGACATGCTTGCCCCCTTACCCAAATATACAGACGCTTTGCCCCCCCCTTCTCTCACTCACTCACACACACACACAATGAGCCCAACGGATAATAACAAGCCTGAGACATAAGGGGATATTGAGAGGCTCAGAATCTAGTAAAGTAATAACATGCAGGAACTACCTGGAATCCCCTTTTCAAGAGTGTGTATGTGCATGGTGTGTATTAGAAAAAGGTGTGTGTGTGTGTGTGTGTGTGTGTGTGTGTGTGTAAAGGATTTTAAGTCCAATATGCAGCAAACTATTTGCATATGACCTGGAAAAGTTATTGTGATAAACTTTAAGGGGGTATTACACACAGCAAGAGTGCAACAAAAATGTATTGAAAAGAGAAAGGAGTTTTGACTAGAATATATGTTATAGCTCACCTTGTAAGCATTAATGGGAATGCCGATGATGATGTGCAGCAGGTCTCCAAGTGCCAGGCTGCCAATCAGAATATTTGGGCCATTTCGCATGCACTTATTCTTATAGATGATTCGAAGCAGAGTGGAATTACCGATAATACCCACAACAAACACCAGGCAGGACACTACTGTATTGATGTACTTGAAGGTGTCTCTGATTTCCGTTTGTCCGGTGCACATGGGAGGTAGCCAGTGGCAAGGCATGGTAATGTTGGGCCTCACTGGACCCTGCACGTCTCTCTCTATGAGCCCAAGTCTTTGGGTAACAGTAAGAGGGTCCTGGGGCAATTGTTTTATTGGCTCCAGCTGCCCGCTGGCCAGAAGGATGTGGCCCGCCAAGAGGAGTAACTCCAAGCAGAGGAGGTAAGTCTTCATCCTGGGGTTTGGTTAAATATGGCTTTTAACCAACAAGGCCTTTTCTTTGAGTGCTCCTGAAACACAAATTTGAGAGCTCAGCATTCAGGCCTGTTATCTAACTACAGAAATATTATTATTTCATATGAAAACAACTAACAACCTTACTGTCCTGTAGGGACATTTTTTATTATGTGACTTTAGTTTACTCGGCTGTCATGTCTCTATAAACTCACAAAAAAAATCACTTTATTAAGATCCACAGACGCACCCAGCAGACAGATAGTAGTCACATAATAGTAATTTTTAATTTAGGGACTGTACACAAATGATTTGGTGGGAGGTGGGGGGACAGAAAAGGGGGGGGGGGGGTTATTGTAATTTCTATTTTGGTTGAAGATACCTGAGCTTTTATTAAGAGATTAAAGGAGGATCTTTTATTTTTATTATTTCAGCTTTCCTTTGCAACAAAGTTAATAGTTACATACATATTTATGAAAAACTTAACAGTTACAAAAATAGTTACATCAAAAAAACGTTAACTTGTGACATGGTTTATGAAGGTGCACTTTTCCATATGCAGAGGACAACAGTTCTGTCTCTTTGAGGGTTGTATTACTGTAAACATTGGTGATGCATATTTGAAGATATATTAAGATCATAAAGTTTAAATGGAGGTACACGATTACACAAGATAATGTTTAATGCTGTTATATATATATTTTTTGTGTGTGTTGCAGTCAAGTGGAGTTCAAAGAAAACATTAATTACACAGGGTGACCCTACACTTGATATTTAATTTTTTTAAACACAAAGTTAATCACAACAATCATTTTGAATCAGTCCCTAAATGAGTTAATATTCTCCGGTCACAGTTGCTTAAGCTCTTACGTACCTAAGTGAGGTAGAAATCCTTCGAGATTTGTGCCTCTTAGATCAAACTTCCCCAGTAACTGTCTTGTGACAGAGAAGAGTTCCCAAAAAGGGTGGTTGCTGTTCCTGCATTGGCAGTCCAGTCATCTCCAACAGAAGCTGTCCTCTCAGGCACTGGTGTCAAAGTGAAAAAGCTCCCGATCTGTGATCCAGAGGTTCCAGTCAGGTCTTCTGGTAGTTCACTCTTCTCCAGTACTTGCTGCTCAGCCTCAGTGTACACAGTCTAAAGTCTCTCAAGAGTCTGCTGAGATGATCCCTGCCCTCCAACCCCTCCTCTTATGTAGTGGTGTGGGTGGAGGAAGACAGACGAAGGCAGGCAGTATGCTCACAAAGATTCAGTGTTCTGAATTATCAGGCTGTGTGCAGTCAAATTGTACATAACTGCAGCACGTTCACCAAGCTCTCACTCACTGTAATAACAAATCACTAAGAAAATTCAGAAGATACCATAGTCCCTCCCTGCTGCATGCAACCTTTCATCTGTCAAACTTGAGTTAGGTCCATTTTTATCGGCAATTATTTAACCTGTTTGGAATGAAAGCAATTAAACAACTTTAAAATTTTGTATTCAAAGTAATGTATTTGATAATTTGTTCTGAATATATGAGAAAAAAAACTATTGAAGTATTGACCATTGGAAAAGGAAATGTGCAAATTTTCATCATCTTTTAAAAACAAAAATAATTAGGTTATTTTCGCACTACATTATGGTAAAAATGGTTTCTGTCATTTAAGGTAGTTTTTATCACGCATATGTGTGTTCAAATGTTCGTTGTCTGTGTTCGTTTATGTAAAATGCAGTTTACATGACAGTTCGCACCAACAGCTGGTGAGTCTCTTCTTTGCTTTATATTTAGACTGCTATCATACCATTAATGTTTGTTTCACTGTACATTAATGACCTGAGGTGTGTCTCTTGTACTGTCTGAACCACACCTGTGTTGTATTGGCCTAGTGTTGATCCTCCCTGTGAGGCTCAGATTTTCTCAGAAGAGTTACACTCAGGCCAGACGGCCATCAGCACCAGCTCCATGACCACTGGGCAAACTCCATACACTGATGAAGACCAAGAGATGTGGCTGAAAGTTCCAAACTACTATTTCCCAGGTCACTATCGGTCCTGTGTAGTAATGGGATTAGGTTGGATTCCAGAATGTTAAAGTGGTACAGAGAGCTTGGTGACCTATAACTGAAAACATCTGAGTTCATACAGCCTCTTACTCTTCTCAAGAATTGAGTTTGGTAACAGACTAATGGTGGTCAGGTGACTGAGATGTTTGCCTGATCACTTTTTCTCTTGTCCTCTTAAATGTGTATTTTAAGGTACTGTCAGCTGTGTTCAAACAATTTCCAGTCAATCACATATTCATTATATTCAGTTTATTTATCTCTCTAATTTTAAAGAGTTGTTGAATATCTTGTTCCCACAGCTTATCACAAACTTTTGCTCATGCCCTTTTGTCCTTCAACTAAATGCGATAACAACATTATCAAATGTGTGCTCCCTGCCCCGTTAGCTGCTACTTGCTGCTATGTTCATGTTTGAAACTGTGAAATATTCTACATGCAATGTGATGGCAAAGCTATCATAATATCACGCCGGAGATCTAAGGAGCAGTATGCGAGCCTTGTGAGTAGAGAGACAGTCCTCTGGCTCAGGTTCAAGCCCCCTAGGCGACAAGCATCAAACACTGAAACCCTACATGAATGACTCCGTAAAAAAACCCAAAAGAAAATATATATGATATAATATATAATATAAATAGTTTTAGTTACAAGTCCTGTAATACACATTTACAAATAATACTGACACTCTATTCACTCCATACATTTCGCCTGTGCTGGTTAATGTGTGGAGAGGCCCCCCATCTCTCGAAGCTGTGAAGAAGTGTCTTGAAAAGCAGTAAATCGTCTTTAGATATACCAGATCTGAGCAGGACAAAGGGATGACTTGTTTTGATCATTCAGGGATTCATTGCCTTCAGTGTCAACAAGAGGGCACCTTACCAAACATACAATGCACTCTCAGAGCTCACTCTAATAGAAGCTGGAGATACTGACTTTACAGCTGAATTATGCCCACTGTTGTGATGTTATATATCTTGAGTGCTTCCTTGACTCCAAGAGTCAAAACAGGCAAACTGGTCTTTGCCCTGCAGCCTTGTGAACTGGGAGGTGGGTTAATAGAGAGTAATTAGCCGTCACTTTATTACATCTATAAAAGAGTAATTTCTTCACTCTATGAATCCTTTGTTCTCTCTCTGTTTGGTCCTCAGGTGCCTAGGTCATTTCACCGGATCCTTCTAACAAATTGTATTTGAATATTAAAGTTCCACTAAGAAAGAAGCTCCTGTTTCTAACAAATAAATATTTTGATCTTGGACTATCTGGAAAATCACAGAGAATTTAATAATAAGAACATTGTTATGTGCTATTCCCCTCATCTGTTTAATCCAAAAGGCTGCTGTTTCTTCATTCTGGCAAAAACAAAGGTACATGAAAGTCTTCAGGGAATGGTCTATGGTTTATTTCGACATTTTATACATCATTCTGTCCTCAAATAATATAAAGGACAATTTTGTTAGTAAATGTCCTCAAGGTGTTTCCCATCTGCGTCAAGGGCTGAGCACATGTTTTCACTGAATAGGATGCTGCCAGAGGTAAGACATGTTGAATTTAGTAGTGCACCAGCAGTTTTCTGTGTGATTAACTGTTAATTTACCTTTTAAGATGAGTACTTACTTCATTACTAAGCCCCCGCTTTTACTTTGGCGTCTGCAGTTAATATGGAACCGTAGATATCAACATCAACATTAACATACTAGAATTTTCTTACTATGTGTGGTGATATTTTAGGACACTTGCTTAGCTTAGTATCTTATTTATTTATTTATTTATATATATATATATTAAGATTTAATCAGGTATTCTTGCTGAGATTGAGATCGCTTTTTTGAGAAAGATCTGAGAACAAGAAACATTCATAATCAGACAACCACACAAACAGAATACAAAAATAACACAGAACCACAATTGGACCGATAAAAACAATTACATTACATTAATTTACAATTAAATTACATTAAAATTGCCACAGGAAATTAAGCTTGAGTATACAGTTTGCAGCATATTTTACTTAAAAGTTGCAGACTTAAATATAGTTCTGCCAAGATTAGTGTGTACTGTATGTATGGAAGATCTAAAGTTGCGCCAAATAATAGCACCAACCGTACATGGCTAAAATCTCCATCTCAGCTAAATCTAGGGGGAAAAATAAGTACTCCTTTAACTGTTTGAGTATAAACTGTTCCACAAAATAGTTTTTAAGGACTTATGAGATAGGAGTCGATGGTGCAAAAACAGAACACACACATCAAGGGAGAAAACCTGCTGATGTTTCAAAACTGCCACACAGAGAGAAGAAAAGACGCATAGTTAGTTTCTGTGAAGAGTGTGGCACGTATCTGAAATATTGTGCTGTTGCTTGGATACTTGTGTATTTTTTCCAGCAGATATTTAGGCGCCAAGCTGAAATATTCCACATGTTGTACATAAAAGGGTGTTGTTGGTTGGCATCCACAACTGCTGTGAGTACACACACATGCAAAGGTTGCACAGAAGCAGGAAACCACACTCCAAACACACATGTTCAGAATCAGAATAAAGACAAAATGTGGACTATGATAGAAAACTATAATTACATGTTATCAGCTCTCACATGCTGTGTGCTGTGCATGCATGTGTATAATGTATGTGCTTTGAGTAATATTTAACAGATGTTAAATGTCCATATAACCGTCTAACAGAAACTTTCTTCTTCTTTCCCTGTTGGATCTCTCCTCCACACATGAACTCCATGCATTTCTTCAACCATCCTTTGGACTTTCTCACCATAACGTTAACACACGCCTGCCTCCCTTATGTGTATATTATTTATTCTTCACTCCCTCCCTCCTGAAAGGAAAGATAAATCTTTACTGTCTCTGTTGCTCTCCTTCCTCCTCCCCGGAAGACTGCTGTGTTTATTTGACATGTGGCCTCACACACACACACACACACAAAACGGCACTACTAGTGTGTGAATCGATTAAAAACACACTTTCACCTTGGATGGGGTCAGGATCACCACCAAAACTGTGCATATCTTTGCAAAAGACAATAATGTAGTCACATCCGGTGGGAGAAAGCAGTGGAACAGTAATTTAGCTTCAGTGTCAACATGTCTTCTGGACTGTGTGCAACTATGAGTGCACTATGAGGAAATGTTACTTTTCCTGGTTCAATTTCTCCCTCCATCTCCTTCTTGTCCTCACAGTAATTAAACCGTTTTGAAAATAATTATTACACTATTCATCCCCTAGCAGTGAAACCAACCGCATGATAGTCTATGCATGGTGGAAGCAGCAATAGAGCAGCTTAGTGCATGTAAAATGCCACAAAGGAGGCTCGCCATGTATACAGTCATATAGTCAGTCATCAGGCTATAACCTTCCTTTGCCTGAAATCCAGAACATATTTACTAGTTTTTCACACAAACAGCACAGCTTTCTCATTACTGACCTGTTCTCCTCATCTTTCAAATATGTTTGAATCATCATTAGTCCATTATTTGCTTTTACTCTTAAATGAAACCCACTCAAAAGCAAGTACTTTGATTTCATAAAAAAATCTACTCATGTAAGTATGTGCTAAAGATGGGCAGCCAGAGTTAAATAAATGAGTTACAGCCATGCTAACAGCCATTTGCGGTTGCACTAAGGTGCTTTGAGCGTAATGCTAACGTCAGCATGCTAACAGCTGAAGATGTCATTAGTTTTACAGGTAGGCCTATTTGATCGTAAACCAAAGTTTTGATCAAATAACAAATTTGACCTGATGATGATACTAATGGAAATAGTAAGTTATTACAAGTCATGCCGAGGGAACCATGAATATCTGTACTAAATATCCATAGCTGTCTAGACATTTTAATCTAAAACTCACATCAACATCATGGTAATGCTAGATGAAAAGTCAGGGGATCACCAAAGTCAGTAGGATGCATCCTATGGGGATAATGAATTTCTGTACAAAATTCCATGAAAATCCATTCAATAGTTGTTTTGCGATATTTCAGTGGTGAACCGACTGCCCAAGACAGAGAGAGCGACACCGACATCTCTAGTCATGCTGCTAGCATGGCTAAAAATGCCAAGTGAGAAAGTATTCATAAGTCTATAGTATAGTGTAGTGCTCCACATATACTGTCCTGGCACTGTTCTGGTTTCAACTTTAAGCCTGACTGAAGAGCAGAGATGGTGAGACTGAGAAATAGAAGAAATACAAACCAAATGTGATACACTGTTCTGCATTCCTTTTAGAGGAGTTCAACATGCATAAAGGATAATAAACGTCCTTCTGATATTGATTTGCTTGTGCACAAGCAGCTGCATCTCTGTCTGACCAGTGTGGTTCTCTTTTTCTGCATCTCCTGCTTTTATCTTTGTTGATCTAATCACATCTGCGTGTGTCCCCAATATTATCTTTTATGTTCAGTGTAAGTCAACGACAGGATAGCCGTTGGAAACATCTGGCAATGTGGTGGGTGTACTGGACAGGCTGACTATTCCAGTGTAATGTGTTTCACATGAGATGGAAATAAACTCAGTTGTTTTGCCATTAGGGATGGAGTCTGGTTAACTTGTCAATCTAATAGTAAATCTAACACAAACAGGTTGTAGTGGGCCAGTAGAATTCATTGAGCATCACATCCATTACTTCCAAAATACAGGAAATCCTTGTACTAATGTCAATATGATGATAAAAATGGCTCTACATATGCTGAGAAGTCGGTCAATCCACCGTTTTGGTCCAGAGCGTTATCTCAACAACTATTGGAAGACCTATTGACTAAGGTGATCTGATTTTTCATCTTGTGCAACCAGCAGTTCAAAGTTTTCACTTGTACAGTAAAATATCTTAACATCTAGACTAGGGGATGTCACGGTAAAACATTTTGTAGAGACATTCATGCTTCTCAGAGGACGTCATCCTTGGTGAGCCCCAGACTTTTCCTCTTGTGCCACCTTGAGGTTCAAGTGTGGTTTTAATTGAAATGTCTCAACAACTATTGGATGGATTGCCGTGATCTTTTTTACAGACATGTTCCACTCGGGATGAATTGTAAATTAATTTACTGACATTCGCTTCGTCCTCTGCTCTACTTTGTGTTTAGTGCTAATTTGCAAATGTTAGCATGCCAACATTATACTAGTTAAACTTCAGCATTTTAACATAGCATAGCATTTAGCTTAAAGCATAGTGCCCAAGAGAGCAGCTGACATGATATTAGATACTTAGTCTTGTTTTAATACACTGAGCACATCTAAAGCATTTCTTTTTATTAATGTCCTTAATGCTGCTCATGTTTAGCTGGTCAGCTCTTTTTCTGTTAATTCCTGACTTTCTCTGCTTTTCCTACATGGTGTAAAAGACATAACTCTTAAAGTTCAGTGTCTTCTGATCTTAACAGGCTGGAAGGAGAAAGTGATGAACAAGAGAGAAAAGGCTGAAACACTTTAAGTATGTTAAGATTGGAATGGGGCCTTTTTTTTTTTTTACCAAGAATGGTGATGCATGCATCTTATTACATCTTCTCTCAATGAGGATCAAAAATCCACCATGGGTGTGACTCTGTGTGTGCTTGTGTGTGTATCAGTGTGTCTTTATTGTCATACAACACCAGGATAAGAACAGTAAAAAACAATTATGAGTATTCACACATGTGTACTGCACATCTGCAGGACTAGTGAGAAAAATAGAGACACAGCTGTGAAGGGAAGGAGTTTTCATCCGTATTAATTTACAGATGTACGTATGTTCGTAGCTGTGTGTGCTGACTGCAAACCAGTCATAGGAGGGGGATACAAACAAAACAAATGCTGACTATTACCATACAGAAACATGCCCTAAAGGGATGTTTCTCTTAATTCAATAAAGTTTCCCAACCTCTGTTCCCTTAATGTTGTTTTTTAGGCAATTTGCAATGATTTTAGGGGTCAATTATTTTTGAGAAGGCAAGACTGACTGACTGAACATGCACACACATTACATATAATTCAATATTACCAAGGACACCTATGCAAAAGTTGTTCAGGACAAAATATTATTGTTCCCTTAGTTAAATGTATATATTCCTAATAAGAATAATGCTTTATTTAAAGCTGCCTTAATCTATATTTTTTAAATAAACAATAGATAGATAATTGGAGCACTTTCTGGAGAAGACCTGGTCTGATTAGGAGGGATGGCATTCATCCCACTTTGGATGGGGCCGCTCTCATATCTAGAAATCTGGCCGAGTTTATTTGGGGCCC
>JAVQJL010018975.1:0-13047 GCA_036024295.1 Nannoperca obscura | reverse complement strand
CACACACACACACACACACACACACACACACACACACACACACACACACACACACACACACACACACACACACACACACACACACACACACACACACACACACACACACACCAGAGGAGGTAACGAGCTGTGCTTTTCTGCTGAGTTTGACATGTCAAGAGAGAAAGGGAATTAGACTGCTGTGTGTGTATGTGTGTACCTGTCTATCTGTGTGTGTGTTTGTCTTTGTGTGCTTCCTTACCAGCGGTGATGGTATCCTTCTCCTTGGCATTGAGTTCCTCCACCTCAGCTCTCCTGCGCAGCTCAAATCTACGAGCGTGTCCCTCTCGGGGCTTCCACAGCTCTTGGAGCAACAGTGGCTTTTCATTGTCCCCCAGTGCACGCAAGCATTCAGTTCGCCACCCTCCTTCTCCTATCCCGCCTCCCCCGTCAAAATGCCCGATCACATCGCACAGGACGTACGAGTGGGCAGCGTTCTTGTTGAGCGAGTAACGCTCGAGTGCCTCTTTGACCAGTTCCTGCGCACTGGAGCGCGGCGTGGCCAGGACGCTCTTGTAGTTGGCACCAGCACAAATTTCATCTCCAAAAATCTTCAGCACCCCAGGGGCCGAGCTCTGTGTGGAGAGTTCAGCTGGATCATCCACCGGTCGCTCTGGAGGTTCAGTCGTGGAGCGTCGGTCCCCACGTGTGTTTGTTCCAGTTTCCACTGGGACACGGTCTCTGTAACTCAGAGTACGGTACAGGACCTGCAGAACAGACAAACATACTGAATCTACTATAGGGCCACTTTATCACAGATATATAGTATATGTTTCTTCCATCGTCTATAAAAAGAGTCTGTTCACTACAATCACAAAAACATATTTGCCTCTAGTGGACAGATAGTTTTGGTTTTATTTGCCAAGGTTTAGAGATATCCATCTTTGAGATTTCTGTCACCATCCCAGTTCACTGGAGGTGAACAGACTTTTGTTTGTGGTGCTCACAGCATTGGAAAAATATATTTAATCAAGAGTCCACAGACACCCCAACAGCTATATGAGGCTGCACCCAATCCCAGAGGAGCTTTGAGCTAAATGTGCTAAATGCTAACATCAGCATGCTAACATCCTCTTTTGCAGAAATAATGTCTACCATGTTCTCCATCTTAGTTTAGCATTTTAAAGAGGTTGACAGGAATGTCATTAGTTTTGCATGTATTAGGTCATAAACCAAAGAATTGAGCAAATTAAGATTTTGACTTGATCATGGTGCTAAACTTAGGGGCTCACCAAAGTTGTTGTGGTTCATCCTGTGGGGAACATGAATGTGTGGACCACATTTCATGGCAATCAATCCAATAGTTCACTCAAAACCACAAATGTCAACCTCGTGGTGGCACTAGATAAGGATCAGAGGATCGCAAACATCCTGTGGAGACCATGAATGTCTATACAAAATGTTGTGCCAATCCATCCAGTAGATGTTGAGATATTTCATTCAGAACCTACGTGGTGGACTGACCAACTGACCAATATTGCCGGAGTCACGCTCGTGGCTAAAAACGTGTCTTTCCAGAAAATCTATTTTAGATATTGCAAAATCTCAGCAAATGAATGGTACATTGCAAGATACCATTAGAGACAAATGAAAAAATATGTTACTGACCCTTTAAGTATAAAAGTACACAATATGCCACACACAACACATTTGATAAAGTGCACAGTCAAGCACTTCACTAAAACCTTAATATTTATTTTTATAATAAGGGGGTTTGTTTTCATTTTTTAAATTTGACCTTAAATTAACTAAGATGCTCTCTTAAGATTGACAGAGTTTGGACCAAAATGGGAGTGTGTATGTACCTGTGTGAAGGTCCTGCTCTGGCGCTTCAGGCGGCTCTTGGATGGAAGGGACATACTGGCCCCAGAGGAAGAACCGTAGAACATGGTGCTGCTGTTGGCTTCACAAACTCCACAACTGGTGAACGAGCAAACACATTGAAATGCTTTATTTGAATCCATCGCAAGAGATTCAAATATTTTCACACACACACACTCTCATGGGAAAAAGGCCATGCATAAAAGGCTACATCTTACACTTACTTGTGGAACATTTGTAGATCTGGAAGGTAAAGAAAATCTACTCTAAATATATTGTGTAAAATGTATCCGCCATAAACAGACCATGATAAATAACAAAACCTGTGGTTTGTGTGCGTGCAAGTACCTTGTTGCTATTACGTATTGTCACTTCATATTGTGCAGCAGCACCAGGTAAACGTTTACAGTTGAGGGTCAGATGCTTTGCATGTCATTTCACTGTCACCCCTTTACACTGGGGAGGCAAAAAAAAAAGAAAAGAAAAAGAGACAATGTTAATGTCAGTTCACACCGAGTTCTGGATCATTTCCATTAACTTTTTTTCCACATTTTCTGGGATTCAGACAATAAAGCCTTTTAATGATCTCAAGAGAACTTTCTACACCAGAGTCAAAATTGCAAATCACATTATTGCCAGCCAAAGAAATTTGAGTTCTGAGCCTAGACAGTATACAGCTTCGATCGGGGCAAAATCTTGAGATAAAAAAGCGACATTGTGTATGGAAGCCAACTGTTCTGCTAATTCGAAATATTCAGTCGTGTCCGCTGTTGATTGCTGACCTTTGACTTCCCCTGAAGTTCACTGGGTGCATTTAACCATAGCGCCTCATCGCATTTCTTAGATTTTTTTTATCAAAATGTTGGTTGATAATCACCAACAATAACAGGGTTGGTTCATTTTACAATATTTAGAAAATGCAAAACTACTTTGCACCTGTTAAATGCACAAATTAGATTTTTCGACAAACTAACAACTACTTTCTTAACCAATTTATTTTTTTTTTATTTTTTTTTTTAAAGGTTTTCGTTATTTTTCCGACGGTACATTATTAACCAAACTGTAAAAGTAACCAAAAACAATAAGATTGATGTTATTCTACATTTTTCTTATGGTCAACCGATTCCATGAAAAGACCAAAAATCTATGATGCCTCCCACCACTGAATGATGTCTGACCCCCCAACGCTGTTTGTGTCACAAATATCCATTTTTTTGGTTTGTTTTTTTAAGTTGTCCTTCAGTTGAGTGCCTTTGTTTGTGCACACCTTTAATCAATGTTTTATTTTGTTTATTAAAAGACAAAATAGTTGAAAACACTCAGAAAATGTTCCCAGGGCCCAAGGTGACTTCTTCAGATAGCTTGTTTTGTCTGACCAACAGTGCAAAACTACCAAACGTTTACTTATTAAAAATATATATAAAAACAGAGAAAATCAGCAAATCATCACATTTAAAAAGCTGACACTAACAAATGTTTTACATTTATGGGCAATACATGACTTAAATGATTAATTGCCAATTCATTTTCTGTCAATTAATTAATCAATTACTCCAATATTTTAAATTGTTACATTTTCCAGCTTCTCACTGTGTTTCCCTTGAAAGTGTGCTGACTGTGTTATGCCTCCCAGCTGTCTTGTGAAAATGTAACCCTGAACTTGATGCCACTAATTCAAGAAAGCATAAATGAAAAACAACAAAACACGACGTCTGCCTGCGTATTTATCTCAATAAACTGGTCTGTTTCCAGTCCATGTCCCAGCAGAAGGTGAGTCAGGCTTCACTCTTGGCTTTGGATGAACTCTTTTGACCTAGGAAGACCTTTCATGCGGGTTACATCAGGAACCAAGTGAACATTTCAGTGTGGCAGCAGATGAAAGCAGCAGCTCATGCAGTCTGTTTCCAATGCTACTTGTACTTGTTATCCACTTACACAGTAGACTGCATCATTTCTTTTCAGCAAATATTTGGCACGCAGCCTAAAAGGTGTTGTTGTAGCGGACTCTGCAAGCACTGGTGGGATAACGTGACTATTTTAAATGCCTGCTAATCCACAGTAATCTGGCTACTTGGCCGCAGTTAACTCAATCCTGGAACCAACAAACCCCTTCATGCGTCCACACACACACACACACACACACACACACACACACACACACACAGAGCGAGCGAGAGAGAGAGAGAGAGCGCGAGCTACATTTTGCATTAGTATAGGTTGTGTTTTGTGACCCAGGAGGCAGTGTTACATTTGGTGATCGTGTCACACAGGCTACGACTTCTCCAGCACCTTCTGACTTCCTGTCTTGTCCTTGACTGGACCACAAGAAGGTCACAAATAAAGACTGCGTGACTTGACACATATATAATGGTGGGTAATATTGGACAGAACTTGTGACGGTGTGCCCTTTTCTTGGTGTCCGTCCTTCTGTTTACGACTTTGGGCTAAGTGGTCGTCAGTAGCAACCGCCGTAGCAACAAAAGGCAGGAGAAAATCCTCAGAAATTAATCCGCTGATGACTCGTCAGGCGCGGCACTAAACGCTAACAGCCCGGCCTCTGACGGTCAGCAGGTGTGTCTGATGATTGTCACATATCACACACACCATCATCAATCAATGATCGTAAACACCGTTTCGAGAAGGGGACAAAACTCAACAACAACGGAAATAAAATTGCTGCTTTTATCTACGATGGAGGTTAAAAAAAAAAAAGAAAAAGCTGTCTGCCCGTGAATAAAATAGTTCCTGGAAAAGTTGAGGTTTAATTCCAACAGTGACAAGCCCAGTCCCCTGAGGGCTCTCCTGGGTGTCTGTTGCGTTAGTACTCACGCTGCCTGCAATGCGTGGCTCCATAGTGCTGGGGAATCCTTCTTGGCTTCTCTCTCATCCCGTCTTTCCTACAAGATCCCCGGAAAAATAGGGGGAAAACCCCCAGCGGCTTTGTTCCGAGCGACACCAAGTCGTCCGGGACTCCCACCCACATCCCCAAAACAGCCCGTTAACGTGGACGACAGCCAACCGAGGAGGGCTCCCGTTTCTGTACGCACATCTCCGCCGAGTGTCCAGCAATGCCTGCTGCCTCCGGCAACCGCATTCCCACATCCGCGGCTGTTCGCTGCCGAGCGGCGACGAAAACACCCGAGCTCTCTGCGCTGCCTCACCTCGGCGCACCTGCTCTGGCACCCGAGTGTGCGGACACGTCGCCGCCTGGTGGACAGCGGCGGTACGAGCACAACATGAAGGCATGTTTAATTGTTTAATATAAGGGAAAACAACGTATGATGAATACAAGTATTATGAAATCAATTATCATATGAATAATGAAAAAGAAATATATATATTACTTTATTTCCAGCTGTTTTTATTTGAAAATGAAAAACATTTCATCTTAGTGAGCTGAGTTTTAAAAAGTCATGGTTATATCTGTATTTATTCCCATGATTACTTCTTTTATAATGTCTCATTTATACATTTAATATTGAACACTTCTCCGTAGTGGCTGAGAAAAGTTTGGGGTCCCCAATTAGATTTTATGGATAAACCTAATCCAGCTGCTGAGTGTGTCAAAAAGAATGGTGTTCAATTACTTATATTTGTGAATGTAATTATTATACTGTTACTCATTATTGTAAACAAAAAACATGTTTTGTTTGGGGTTTTTTGGGGAAAAAGAGAAAAAAAACAAAGGACCACAGTCTGTGTGTCTGCAACAGTACAATGAAATGTGCAAACTACAATTGAATATATAAATATGTCTTAACAAAATGAAAACAAACATTTGTGATAATACTTAAAAGTTACATAGTGGGCATATGGGTGTAACTACACATTATTTGGGGGTTCATGCCCCCCCCCCCCCCCTACATACTGAGAAACTAGCAATACATCCCCAACATACAGTAGAATATATGTTAAATGTCCTCCTTTTATGAACCGTCATAGGATTGTGTCAGTGTGTCACACTTAGCTTGTAAAACAGTGAACAGTAAGTGACCAAAACAAAATGACATCCTTCAAATGTGTATTCAAATGATCAATTTAGCTCTCGAAATTATGTTCTAAATGTGCAAATTTTCATATATAAAAATCACAGAATTGTGGGACCTTAAACTGTAGACAAAAATATGTTTTTTCAAAGAGGTGAAATTGTATAAAATGTAGAATCCAGAAATACACAGCATTAAAAAACTTTTTTATTACAAGAGAAATAGAAAAGATAAAAGCATTGTTGGCATCATATAGGCTTATCACAGCACAAAAGCACCACAGACACACACAAAAAAACCAATATAAAAACTAGAGAGAGAGAAAGAATATGAGATAATATAGTCTTTACGACCAGAAAGAAAACACCAGCAGCACTGAGAACAGAGTCAGCAGCTCCACAATCACAGAGCGTCTATAAACAATGTACAGAGGGTCCATGAAGGCTTCATGGAGAGTTTATAAAACTCTATACAAAGTCAGGTGGGCACTGTATGTCTGAATGAGACAGATATAATTATCAAGACAAGACAGACACACATTAAATCCTCAGATACTTCGTCTCACCATTGCCAACCCTGCCTGTGGCACGAGTCAAAATACTGGGTATGATACGCTCTAATACCCCCAGAGTCCTCCAGACCAGTAAAATCATTTGGTGTTTCTCAGAGGCTCAAGTAAACAGAGTACAAATACTAAAAAGTACTCTTAAATTTGAGAATCTGAAGAGTTTTATTCCAAACTGAGAAGTGCAATCCCCAGTACTTTGTGACAATACATTTGCTCTGACATTAAATTACTATTTCCTAATGACTAAAAACGAAATGGTAAACAATAATAATAAAGATTTGTGTTAAATTCAGGTTATTTTTAACCCTTGTGTGTTTGTTGGTCAGATATCTTAAACCGTAATTAACAAATGTTGGACTTTACAGTATAATGATGATTCATATGCTGGTTGGTAAGTTGAAACTGCAAAATTATTTTAGTGTTTGAGGAGTGAACATTATAGAGTTTTCTAATTAAAGTATATTTGAGATCCCAGGAGCTGTTAGGCAGCTAAGGAGACAGTTCCTGCGCAGCTGCTCCTTTTTTAAAAATGTGCAGATTTGTTCTTTAATACTTGGATATTATTTGTTACCTCAGCCAAAAAGATTATGTTGTCAGGCCCGTCTCTTTGTTAAATTCTCATTTTGTTTGTCTACTACTTAGAAGGATATCTGTAATCTAAAAAAGTATAGTTTGGTCATAGACTAAGGAACAAATGATTCATTTCTGGTGTGGATCCAGTTATTCTTAACCTCTTAATATTGTAAGATAAGGCAATTTCTGTCTTCCTCAAATAACTTGAATGAATAAAAATCCAGCACATAAATCTCACATGTCACAGTGTCTTTTGATGCAAATCTAAATGCAGATTTTGTGGACTTTACTGCCAATGTAGAGGTTTGTGCAGCTTTGTCGAAGATATTCTTTCTAGTTACTTATGATCTATAAACACGGGTTGCTGTAATATTTGTAGTGGTCGTATGTCAATTTATTTCTGCCTTAAAGCTTTCTCCTGTTTGGTTATCTTATAAATATTACCCATATGTAGAGCTTGCAGAAAACTTGTGGGATCGCTGCCCTACTTGGGGATGTGAGTAAGCAAGTGAAGCTGTATGGAGTGGTGCCAGCATTTAAGAAAGCAGCTTCACAGCTATTTGATCATTTTCATTGCTGCAAGCAGCGCCCGAACAACTGGAGCAGCTTTAGTGGTCCTTGAATGTGTCTCTACAGGCTTTTAAACCCAAATGATCCAAATCCTGAGAGACAGACAGCAGTGAAACGATGTTGAACAGGAGCAGAGGTTTTAAAAAAATATTTTACACCTATGAATACTAGACAGTATGACCTTTTGATCCTCTTGCCACATGTATCACACTATACAGGCTCGTCCAATATACTGTGGGCCACCACATACAGCTTAACACTAAGAGTACATACATATTTCAAATATATTTTTTATGTGTTCAAGGTACATGCGTTCATGTGTAAACATAGACTCAGCCGATTAGAGGCTTTGGATTAATGGGTGTCAGATAGTATAGGATACATACAAACACACACAAGCATACACACACGCACGCGCGCACACACACACACACACACACACCTGAGATGCCTTAATATTGGGCCAGATTGTTCAACAGTACTATAGCTTCAGTTTCCTTTCAAGTCTGAGATGTATATGGTAGTAGTGTGCTATCAGTAAGTACGGCAGTAAGTCTTCTGGCAGTGCTGAATCAGACAGTAGTTTTTTCCCTCTGTGGTTCAACCATGTAGCTATCAAATGGGTCCCATTCATTAAGTTGAAGATGATGAAGTTAATCAGCTGACACTATAAGTACATAAGTAAGTACATAGAAGAAAATATAGATGAAGCCAACATATACTGTACGTCATTGATAAATATATACTGTATAAATCGTACTGATGACATCTTCCCTTACTAAACCTAATCAACAAGAATTCAGTCATTATGTTTGATAATCTACTGTGTAGAGTCTGGTAAATGTGGAAGCACACAGGTAAAGTATCCTAAAACCATGAATATCTGTATGTTCAACATAAAAAAAAGATTAGTCTACGGTCATGCTTGATTTGGAAATCACAATAAATCGCCAACTGAAGCAACCGCTGTCAAACCATATAGCATCCAGTGTACATAGCACGACTAATAACAATAAAATTAATAGTGCAATCTAGTGCTCTGAATTGAAATAATAAATTACTGATGTTGCAACCTCCAAAATATAATCAGACCAAAACAATACTTTCTGATAATGATGATAATAATACTTTAAAGAATGTCCTAAAACTAACTATGAACGTCAAGTCAGCTAATTATAAACATTGCCTTCCTCTTGACAATAAGACAATGCCTCCAAATCAACTTCTGGACACTTAATCTGGCCATGCACCACATAGAGAAGTCTCCAAGAATAGTAATTTAACCCCTGATCATTGGAATGAAACAGAAATTCCTGAAAAATGACCTGAAATTGAACTAAACTGTAGTGGTAAAACAAAAACAAAAAAACAAAAGCAGTGTCCCATTAACAGACTCCCTCCTTTGAAGCCCAGAGTTAATACCTCCAAAATCAGCCTTCAATTTGGACAAATCTGACAAAAATAAGTATTTTCACTATCCTACAACCCATTGCATGCCGAGCTATAACTTAATGGTGCATTCAAATGACCACATCAACTCATAAAGTCAGGAAATATTAAATCATATACCAGATATTTGAGGTCAGGTTGTCATCAGTCACACAAAAGCCAGTGCAGTGGATGTAAATGATGGCAGCCAGGCATAAACCTCACTGTTTGTTCATGCTAACCATCATGATATCATCTTGAGTAATATGGATACATTTACCATAACTAGTACACTGTTTGCAGTTGTGTGTTAATGTGAAACATCATAGGTGGTACTGTAAACTGGGTTATCATTCAACCTTCCTGGTACTTCATCCATGGTAGCAGCTTTCCTCTAGAGATGCAAATGTTGGTCGGTCAGACGTCCACCACTTTGGTCCAGACTGAAATATCTCAACAACTATTGAATGAATTGCCATGGAATTCTCTACAGATCTCCATGGTGCCCAAAGGTAGAATCTTAAAGACTTTGGTGGTCCCCTGACCTTTTCTCTTATGTCTTAAAAGTTTTACTTTTACCAGTAATATTTACTAGATGGATTTGCACATAATTTTGTACAAATATTGATATTGATTGGGTTCCAAGGTGATGTATCTTAATGACTTTGGTTTTCCCCAAGCCACTAGCACCACCATGAGGTTCACGTTTGTGGTTTTAAATTAAACTATTGGATAGATTTGGGTACAGTTTTCCACCTCATGATGAATTGTAACTTTGATGATGCCCAACAAAAACTAATGACATTCCCGTAAGCTAACTACACCCTCACAGAGCGTGTGACGTGGCTGCAGACTCTGTTTTGTTACAACGTTGCTAGCTGACTGAGATTTGTTTGACTTAACGAGTTAAGGAGGATGAGGACTTAAATGCACCATTCGTTTTTGTCACTGTGAGGCTACACCCTCTTATTTGGCTGATTTACAAAGGAGGCAGCCCCTGATTTGGGACACAGTTCACATCATCCCCTTGAAGTTGCTCCAACACAGGAGCTACTTCCTGTGAGGTCAGTGCTGATGTCATCTGGAGGTCTGGACCTGATTGGGTGGCTGGGCATAGAGGTACTTCCAGATGGCGTAATAGTGTATGGCGGCTCCCATAGCTACAAATAGGTGCCAAATGGCATGAGCGAATGGCACAATGCCATCACTTTTGAAAAAGACCATCCCCAGACAGTAGCAGGCTCCGCCCACCAGCAGCTCACACAACCCCGACTGCTCCGGCTGAGAAGAAGCAGACATTTTCTTATGTTTAAGTTTTAAAGACATTACAATGAGGAAACTACAAAACCTTAAAGGCTACAAGTGACACAAAATAAGTGTACTCACCATTGAGAGGATGACCAAAGCAGGAAAAACTCCCATCACCGTGTAGCAGATCAACTCCATGATCTTATACCTAATGCAGAGAGCAATATTTTAGCATGGAAGATTGTTCTTAACCTTGGGACAAAATAATGTCACATCAACAGTCCACTTGCTGCCTTTCTCTGAGGATGGGACTTCAATCAAGTGATAACAAGTGGTCATATAGGATAAGCCCTTTCTCTGTACAAGGATGGTCTTTGGTGTCATATGTGGACCACCTTCTTGATTTTTCTCCAGGGATCCATATGGCTCCTGATCAATTACCTGTGACTCCTTCCTAGCCGATGCTGTGACCGGTTATGGTCTGGTGCTAATGTTGTCTATCTGCTCTATCCAGGAAAGACTCTCGCTAGAAGGTCTGACAGCCCACCCACATAAGGGGGTCCTAGTTAGCATTGTCTATCCTGGTCGTATGTTGAGGTGTGATGCTACAAAATGTTACACTCTGTGTACGAGGGTTCTCACCACTGGCCTTTGATGTTTTAAATGGTGTTTAACGTTAAGAATACCAACATTTGTGGACTGACTTTTTACACCTAGGTTGTATACTAAAGTTGGTCAGCTCCAATGGCTGATGAAGATCATGGGATGCAGCTGTAAACTCAGAAAAGGCTAGTAAGTGGACCTTTAAGTTTAGATTATTTTTTCACAAGGGAGGAACATTGGGTAAATAGAGAGACTGTCCAAGAGTGATAAAAGTAAAATGCATGAATGCATGAACTGACCTCTCATGGAAGAAGAAGACGTAGGTGGTTCCAAAAGAGGCCATGACCCACACTAGCCAGCGCATGTGACTTGCCCAGGGACCCAGCTCCCGCAGGTTCAGCCTGGTAAAGCATGAACAGGAATAAATTACTACAAACACTGTATATACACTATATATATACTCCTCACATGTATACACACACACACACACACACACACACACACACACACACACACACACACACACACACACAAACATAGCACGCTAGTTCGTTTACCACGGAGCGTAGGAGGCAGCAATGAAGAAATAGATCACCATCCTGTCACACATGTGGAAACAGTGCTCCACAGACCTGAAGAGAGAGACCAAACAGCCTCATGACAACTGAGTGACACTGTTTATACATGTAGCATCAGTATGTTTTAGATCATAAAAACAAATCTGGAGTGTGCAATATTACAATCCAGTACAAATATTGTGTTGAAATGTGTGTGTGTGTGTGTGTGTGTGTGTACCGTAGGTGGCTCTTCTTCCAGGCCACAGTGTGGAACAGGGTGGAGATAATGAAGAGCGAGCTGAGCCCCGCCCCGTACACCCAGGCCGACAGTTGCTCCCATTGGTCCTCCGACTGAAAGTGCAACACTGAGCTGCCCAGCAGGCTGGGGATTATCCATAACTAAATGAATTCATGACATAAATGAAACATGAGACACAGATACACAAACAGGAAAACACACAGGATGAACTGAAATCTAGTGCATGATGTAGGTGTAGTTTAAATAAAGAATCTGGAGGTGTCTTTCAGTTATCTGTTATCTAATCCTGCTGGATTTTCCTCTTGTTTTCACTGAGTGTCATTTCATCTGTGTGAAGTTAATGATTGCTTTCTATGATGTGTGTGTGTGTGTGTGTGCATTCACCGCATGCGTGGCACAGTTGGCAGCATGCTCATATTCTGTGGGCTGGTATCTCTTGTTAGGAGGAACGCGGTTGTTCATATACCTGGAATCATTACAAATGAACAGATTTAAGTTTATATATCAATCGATTTTTAATATCTGAACTCAAATCTGCAATGACACATTGGCAAAAAGCAACAATGAGACATACTGTATACACTAGCAACACTGAAAATGTAAAGCATTTACAACAATATTATTGATTTATGTCCTTCAAAGCAGCATTTGTGGGAATCCTAAGGGTTTAAGTGAGCTATTGAGCTATAAAGAGCAATGCTCTTAAAACCGTGTGGAACATCTCTGATATTTGTATCTCACTGGTGCTCATAAAATTTCACCCCACCCCGTCCTTTCGCTTAGCAACGCTGGATCATGCTTCAACTTGTTGCCATGACTGCTGTTGCCCGGCAACAGTGGGTAACCACGGACCGACTGAACCAGAAGGTTTGTCCTGATGATGTCTTTCATAAACAATTCACATGTGCAGATACGCCTGCACATTCACACGCACACACACACAAATCTATTCCGTTGAACACAAACACTTCACAGGAACCCAAACAAACACCGAACAGGAGGTAGCACCGTATCAGTGATGTCACTGTTGTCATGGAAACCACCGAGCAGGGATTGTCCTTTTTTTTTCTTTTTTTCTTCTTCTTCCACACTAGAAAACTCCTCATTTCTTCCATCTTTCTTTCCTCATCTCTTCCATCTCCCTCTCCTGTTTCCCGGACATGTCTCCTCTCTGCTTCCCCATGATTAAATAAACATGCTGGAACGCAAATGAACAAAAGACGTCCACACACAAAACACACACACTCACAAACCACAACCCCTCCCTGTTTTTATGCTGCATCTTGAAGAGCCAGATTTCATAAGAGACCTAGATTCAGCAATGTCTCTGCCCCCCCCCCCCCCTCCCACCCACACACACACACACGCACACACACAGACATTGTTCTAAGATTG
>JAVQJL010018974.1:0-10397 GCA_036024295.1 Nannoperca obscura | reverse complement strand
ATGTCTTGACTCTATTTTCTATTCATTTCACAACGTATGGTGGTGAATAAGTGTGACTTTTCATGGAAAACACAAAATTGTTTGGGTGACCCCAAACTTTTGAACGGTAGTGTACCTCCCCCATCTCACAGTGACATCCCATAATAATGAGATGCTGCGATCATCACAGTTACCCTGGAGTCTCGTCTCAGGCGCGAGGGCTTCCCTGACATGAGGTGCGGTGGCACCACAACATGACAAATTACTTTAATAGAAGCAGTCGTATTTTAATCCATGATAATTTGCTCAGCCTGCCTGTCTGCATAATTTAATGACAAAAAACCCTGCTGCCTGCCTGACATGTTCTTGTGTGTCCTTTGGAGGTGGCATGAACAACTGGGTGTGCGAGATAAATGTAAGGTAGTTTGTGTTGCCTCTGGAAAACACATGATTATTCTATTTCGGTCATTTTCACATAATGCTGTATTTGAATGTGATCTTGTACTTATGATGGATGACCAGAGTTGTCCTCATTTCTAGAACAATTTGCAATTGGTAAATGGATGCTGCTTAAATTCTGTGTCGTGATAAATATTGGTCTTTCTCTAATTTCCTTACAGAAAACCAATAAAGATTTATGACGCACTTTAGGTATTGTTGGTAATATTTTTTGTAGTGAGCCGACTTAATGTAGCAGAAACGGCAGTGAATGAAAATGTTTTTCTGCAAGCAGAAGATGAAATACACTGCAGCACACTGCTTACAAACAGGTAACGCATAGAAGCTCCTATTCCCTCCATTAGAAAATGAAAGCTGGATATTAAAATAGATTGTTCACCAGTGTAACCTGTCACTGTCACTATCGACTCACTTATCATCTCATGATTGTGGCTGCAGGCCAGTCAGTGGCTGCATTCTTGTGAGGTGGGTGTCTCCCCCCCCCCCCACCCCCCACCCCCCCCACAGTGCACAGTCAGAGCATTGTGTTAATCTAGGGAAGTGAAAGCAGTAAATTCCAGCCTTTTGTAATATTATCACATGGTGAGGTTCATTAACGCAACACAGAAAATTCTGCCTAAACTTCTAAAAGCAACTTTTTCAAGTCAAAAAGCAAGTCAAAAATCTGTCAAACATCTGGTCTTCATGAGGATGAACACAATAAGGAGATCCCCTGTCAGTGATCATTTCCCTAGTACTTCCGAGAAATTGTAACACACTTTTAGCAAGATAACACTCTTAGTTCAATTCTGGTCAGCCTCAATAAACCAAACAACCCCGAGCTAAATGAAGATAAGACAAGAAAGAAAGGGCAAGAAACCTATAAAGCAGGATTTTACACCACTTGTGGGTGTATGTCTTTAGTATTTCATAATCACACAGCTGTCTGTGCCTCAGAGCCGCACAGACAGACAGACAGACAGCTGTGTGATTATGAAATACTGACACTTTCTTCTCACTTCACACTTTCTTCCCCACCCCTCTGTTCTTGTCAGCCTTTGCATCAACAATAATCTTTTACACTTACTGTCTACAGTACAGTCATGTGACCAGATTTCCACAGAATCATTGCATGTACAGACACATAAGCACGTCACAGCCGATACCAGTAAAATATGTTGGAGAACAGAACAAGCCGCTAGTTTTCACACACTCACAACTGTACAACTGACTCTACATGTGGCTATTTCTTAGTTTCAATTTTTTCTAATTATTTGAGCCATTCCACAATCTTTCCATGTGTCCCCTAGCAACAGCAGAAGGACCCCCTGAGGTACAGGTACACCTGGTCGGCAATCACTGCTGTACGTGTCCCTGTGTGTCTCTGATGTGGCCTGAGTGACCACATTCCACTGCATCCACAAATGTGTTCAGAGCTATGCATTTGTGGCCGAGACACATGTTAATGCCAAGTGTGAACAAGGGCCCTCTATATATACACACACACACACACACACACACACACACACACACACACACACACACACACACACACACACACAGGTCATGTGAGGGACATTTGAGGCCTCTTTTTTGGGTCATGTGAGCAGAGTCTGTGTGCTGACTTGGTCCCACTTCAAATCACTGACGCTGCCTCTAGCCTTCATTGATAACTACATTGCAAACTGCTCATCCGACACAAGGGAAACTACTTTAGATATCTACAATAGATGAAAATCATATGTACGCATACATTAACATAAAGTACAAGTAATATCTGTGATTCTAGGGGAAAAGATAGTACTGCAGAGGTAGAGAAAGTGTGTTAAGGAACTCTGTTTCTTATCAGTGAGTGTGTGTGGTAGGCGCACGCAGGGAGGATGGTGCGGCAGGGTAAATGATGGCAGTATTGATCGCCAGTCCTCTTTTATAGCCCTGTCATGTCAGTTTAGCACCTTGGCAACACTCATTTTAAAGCTACATCAATACTGAACTCTGGCCAAAGACAGATAGAAAAAGACGGACAGAGATAGGGAGAGGGAGGACAAATAAATAGAAAGACGTAAATACCAAGTGAAACATCAAGGTAAGGATTACCGCTCTAACACCAATCTATGTGATTATGTGAGATTAGGCGTAGTTGGGCAGCCAATAATACGTGGACAAATGTTTACCAGAAAGTATCTTAAAAGCCCAACGATATTGTACAAAATCTGGTCCGTCTTTTTATTATTATGATTGATTATACTATATACTACAGCGTTAGCATGCTGTAATGGATCTACTTTAAACATTTAGCATCTACAGCTTTATAAATAATGACTGCAAGCATATAACATTGTTGAATGTAGGCTCATCCAGACAGTTTTCCGTGTGCTGCTCACCTGTGCACCTGCACCTGTCGCTGCTAACACTCTTACATTTAAGAGGGCAACTATTGGAGCTGCATTATGCAATAAGTGCAACTCATTCAGTTTGCACTTGTCTGTGTTATTGAAATAATGGAATAAGAAATCTGACTCTCTTTAAATTGTTGTCAATGATCCGGTGCACACTGGTGCGTTTCTATTATTTTGTCCACTCCCCGTCATGCATGCTGCAGTTGTTCAGATTGAATAAGTGACAGTTGGCATTGTAGAACATTCACTAGGAATAGATGGGTTTTAAAATCAGCCCCTTCTGATGCTCCAATTCTGTTTGGTGAAGCAGAAAATTAACCCTGTTATCTGATATACATATTACTACAGCAACGCACTTGTATCATATCAGCGCAAAGGTTGAATTACCTTGTTTGGATCTGTGCAGACTAACGTTCAATTATAGGGTGTTTCACTGATTGTTCTTTGTAGATATAACTTGATGCATTAAATGTTTTTATTTAACACTACATCAAAGAATGTAAGTCTTCAACACCCAAATCACAAGTGTGTGCATATACATCTGTGTGTGTGTGTGTGTGTGTGTGTGTGTGTGTGTGTGTGTGTGTGTGTGTGTGTGTGTTACTGACCGGTCACAAGAGCAGGCCACCAGTACACAGAGCAGATTGTAGATGATGAAGGTGAAGATGACAGCTGTGATGGTGCCGCGAGGGATGGAGTAGCTAGGATTCTTCAGTTCACCTGGTAGATAGGCAGGTTTTTTTCTGTCAGGTAATATGAACACACACACACACACACACACACACAGACACACACAGGCATACAACCAGCCCACACCCACCTGACATGTTGGAACCAGCCATGATGCCAGTGCAGCCATTAAACATCACAGCGAAAACCGTGGCAAAGGTCATCATAGTTCCCGTAGTGTAGTCCACAGTGTAGTCAGCTATGGGAAGAGATAACAACAGATAAGTTACCACGGTTGTGCTTTTATCAGCATCATCAGTCTTCTAACAGAAGTTCAGTTTGGCTTGCTGGCAGACACTCCTTTATATCTGCTTACCGTCCAAACTTCATCATGTTCTACAGCATTTGAGAAGAAAAACATTCTCTGTCTAAAATTGATTACGACAAACACTTTAACTTCAACTAACACTTCAGGACTTTCTGTCTTGTTTTCTTTGCAATGAATAATAGCATTTTTACCTTCCAACAAAACAAAATAAAGAACAAAACACTTAAAAGTACTGTGTTTCACTGATTAATGAAGGTCAACAAAGAAAATAATCTAACAGCTAATATGAACATCAGTTATATTTTATAAAGCACTCAATACACCAATTTGATGCAATGAAAAAAACATGAATAAATACCCCGGGATGTAGAACTGCACTGTCACACGCACTTTTGCTCCTTAGAATGTAATTAGACACATTCAGAAACCATAATTAGAGGTTTTAATTGTAAACACATGATTATCCCTTTCTCTGGACAGTAAAATATTCACATGTAAAATTATGATTTGATGACTTGATTTCTCTGTGTGTGTGTTTGTGCTCCATTTAGTCAGATCTTGGGATTATTCAAAGCTTGAATGTGTAATTGTTCTCACGTGTGCCTGAGTGCATCCCCGAGTTACAGCAATTAGCTTAGTAATCATGTGCTTGGATATAAATCCCTGCAAACAGAGTGCAGTGCTCGGCTCGTTCAGAATCGGAGAACATGTTCAACATCTAATTACAGATCAATCAACACTTCTGTCCTCTGCCAACAATGCAGGAAAAGTGAAGTTTGGCTCTCTGCACCCTCCCTCGGTCAGCAGTGGAGTTAGCAGTTAGCAGTGAGCAGGGCAGAGGTGCAGGTTTTTCAGTGGGGGGGGGTTGGAAAGCTCTGTCTGAAACAATTTAATAAGAAACATTGATCTAACCTACATTGTTCACACATTGGATCAAGTCACAAATCTGACATAACTGAATAACTGTATTACAATAATTTTTTGAGGGTTGTTGCAATACATTAAACCAATAGAATTTACCAAGTACATTTTCCATCCCAGTTAAAAGCTGTACAACACAATACTTCTTAAAAGCCTCTGAGAAAGAAATCCTTTGTACAGTATGAGACCTTAACTGGGGGCTAAATCTAGTCAAAGCCTTACGTTGTACTTTAATTCAGTCTAATTCAGTCTGTCTACTGCTGACTTCTGTCCTGTATACACATGTAAAGGGAATGAGATACGAGATCTACTGCATCAATTGCAGACACATTTGGTAACTATTATTAATTTAGACCCCAAACTTGTAAAAACAGTTAAAGAAAAAGGGTTCCGGTTTAAAACTTGAGTTTCCCTTTAAGTTTGTCCAGTCTGCCATTGACCTGATGTCAACACCTTTGTCTCATTCATAAGTGAAGTCTTGTGTTTTGCTGCTGAACGACAGGATCCCCTCAGACGACAAAACGTCCAAACCACAGTGGGACCCATGTTCTATAGTAGTATTTTGTTTTTATAGGTTCAACACTGAATCAGGAGTTGCAAAGAAAACCAACTCAACTCAAAAGGAACTTCTGAGATGTGATGATCTTATCAAATGTGGGGGGCATTGAATTTGAATTACAACAGTTATACCAGGAATGCAAATTTCAAGGAAATCCCTTAATTGATCATTGGATTTGTACAGCCAGCTAATCATTAAAAAAATGACACACAATGTACAATTAATAGTGTAGTGTAGCCCATAACTCCCTCAAAATCCAAGTCAAATGAGGTATTTGAGCACAATATTCAATAATCATAATCCAAATTCTAATCACATAGTTATGCCTTCACTTTAAATTGCAGTTTCTAACTCCTTTTAGTCTCTTTTCAACAACTGACCAGACACATTTAAAACGATGGCAAATAATTGAAACTACTTTTGGCCCCGCCTCATCCACCTTACCCCACAAGTTCCCAAGCAGCGTGTCCAACTTGAAGCCAGTGAAGTTGGCTGTGGTGGGAAACTCGGGGTCTGTTCCATTGGCCGGCGGGTTGAATGTGGCAGACCTGGGCAGTACGATAGTACGAGGGTGTACGGCAAAGAAGCTGACGAAGATGGTGCCCAAGACAAAGATGACCACCAGGAAGATGATGAAGGTGGCCTTGGCGTAGATGTGGGCTCCCACCAGGCACACCAGCAGGCACAGCAGGGCGACGCCTGTGGCATAAAGCAGAGACCACCAGTAGCCCGACGGCAGGACCTGGAAGGAAGAAGTGGCCAGAGTCCCGTCTAGCGGTGGAGAGAAGGTGACGAGGGAAAAGATAAGGAGGGAGATTTGTTAGTGCTTAGAAATGATTGACAGACTATAATGTTATTGCAGGAATGTAAAAATGAATTGATGCCTTTAAAAAAGGCTTTGAAAGACACAAGCAGCTTTTCACAGGATTAAACAATAATGTCTGTACAATCAGTCCTAACTGCCCTCCAACAGAAAACATTTTTTAAGCGGTGTTTACCCAGGGAACACTGCCTGAGGTTTGCGCTCTTACATTCATAGAGTTCTACACATTCACACCTCCGATCTTCTCAGCATTTCACCGCAAATACTTTAGTTACTGAACACAGAAAGCAATTCTTATTTGGTATCCCTATGAATTTGGTATCCCTATGAATACCAAATGTTCTCACCAGGGCCCTGCTAGAAAATGTGACTTTCCCCTTTATTTTCCATGACTTTCCATAACTGTGTTAGTGTCACAAGGACCTAAATTTCCTGCTTTGTTGATGTTGTTCTTTAAAAAGAAGAGAACTTTCTGGTTTCCTTTTATTAAGATGGAAACCCACAACTAAAATTAAAGAAGAAAACATGGTAAGCTACTGAAAGAAGTAAAAGAAAATTATTAAAAGGTATATTCCAATAAAATCGATTTGTAAAATTAATTAATATTGCCCGACCAGGCAAGCTGCTCAGCCCCACACTTATTCAAAAAAGTTATACAATGAGAAATGCGGACGCTGTTCCAGCCACAATGCAAAGCAATGATGACCTGGCAGCATTTTACAAGAGGTCAGTATTAAACTCACCTTCTGGCACTCCGAAGGTGGCCACAATGGCTTCAACCAGACCCAGCACAAAAAGGGCGCAGCCGCACACGTTTGCCAGAAAAAACATGATGCCGATACTTCCCCCAAACTCTGGACCCAGCGCTCGGCTGATCATGTCTGACGGATATTAAGGCAAAGTGCACTGTTGGAAACGCTGTGAAATAGGTGTTTTTTGTGTATTTCTATTCTTATAGAACCCAAGTCGTATTTAAGACCTTGACTTGAGTGACATGAGAGCGATGGCTGTCCCTTTTGCAAAAGCTCTGCTTCTTGTTAAGATTGGTTTGGTTTAGGAAAAGAATTAAAGGAATAGTTTGACATTTCGGGAAATACACTTCTTTGCTTTTCTGCTGAGTTAGATGAGAAGATACCACTTTCATGTCTGTACAGTAAATATCTACAGCCAGGAAACTGTTAGCATAGCTTAGCTTAAAGACTGCAAACAAGAGGGAAACAGCTATCCAAAGGTACCAAAGGCCTGCATAACCCACAACCACGACTTGTAGTTTTTACACTTTGCTTTCTGTACAGATTAAACTAATGACATAAAGCATGTTACAAGTTAACATGCTTTATGTCATTAGTTCAGCTTTAGAGGTGCTGGTAGATGCTTCATATTTAACGTACAGATATAAGAGCGCTAACAATTTTCTAACCAAACCCCTAAAAATAAGCGTATAAGAATAAGCGTATTTCCCCAAATTTCAATCTATTCATCTGAGATTATGATTAAATTACAGCTAATGACTGGATTTAGTAAAGGATATGATTATGGTTGGAATTAGTTTCCCATGCACTACAATAGTGTGTGGATACACTTTATGTCACGCATGCCACAATCAAAAGATTATAATGGGCAAATGAAGATTGTTGGGAGACAGTAAGGTGTCCAATTACTGCAGGTGATCTATGTTTAATGGATTACTTTTATATAAATCATCTGCAGGAGGCCATGAATGCAACATCTGAAAGCCAAGGAGACAATGCTGTTTAATGTGTGTGTGTGTGTGTGTGTGTGTGTGTGTGTGTGTGTGTGTGTCTAAATGTACTGTGCATGTTAGTGTATGTGTTTCAACTTCAGAAAATGATGGAGATGGCATTTATCAAATTCCTGGCCGTACAATATGCGTCCTATGTAAAGTAGCAGGCGGTGTCCTATAGTGCAGCTAATGAACATATCAGTTCTCATTAAGTGTCACAGACAATGCTTCATTTACGTCACTAAACACAATGCTAGAATGAGGACAGCTGGTCTTTGTTTCATGTGGTAGGGAGTTGCACAAGAGTGTGCTCTTAAAATTTTGCCCATTGATGATGTTCCTGATACTACACTGACTGTCACGAGCAAGTGCCACATGATGTTGTGTGTGTGTGTGCGTAAAGAGGATACAATAGGCTCCCCCAGCATCCAGGGCTCCATTTGTGGAGATGGCACAGACCGACAGCACGGTCATGCAGATGATGAAGTAGGCCACCAGGAACATGGCAATAGCTTGGTACAATCCAGACTGTCCCACCAGGAAGCCTAGTCAGACACAACACATACACAGTCATGAAAAACACCAGCCACCTGATCAGCTGGTTAAAAGCAGAACTTTGGCATTGGCAGTGATGTCGGAGTGGTGAAAAGGGAAGTTAAACTTTCCCAGAAAGAGCCCAGAATACAGTACAGAGGATGTGAGCTTTCAGTGTGCATGATGTTACCATCATTTAATCAAGCAGGTGTGCATGATAACATGCAGACATATTAGAAGAACTGTGCTTCTTTGTTTATGGTGGATGTATATCTGGAAATCAAAATGAAAGCGACCAACGCACAAAATGACTAATACAACATTCCATCATTTCTAAAAGTGAAACTGGAATCACATGTTAAAAGTGATTCCTGCTGATGTATTTGGTTCTAATTATCTTTTCCAAAGAAGAAAGAGTTCCTGGTTTAAAAAGAGGAACTATTTTATCAAAGGGAGGGAGGGAATTTCTAAGATTGACATTGTCATTTTGCTCTGATTCTCCTCTGAAGTGCCATGCGTAAATGTTATCAAGTTTGGTCTCAATTTTTTTAATAGAGCTCCTACGACAGTTAGGAGTGACCCGCAGAGGCAGTCTTCATATTTTGGAAATGTCTAATGATAGACTGATAAGATACAAGGCCTGTGCCAATACCAACACAACATGAAAAAGTTAATGACGTGAGAATGCTACAATATATGGAAGAATTAAAGCATTGGATATTATGAATGAAGGGTACTCGTCATGATTATTTGTCTGAAATCACTCCCTCGTTCATTCATGAAGTACTTCCTATATAATAGACACTCAGTGGTTTATTCTATAGTGAACGGTAAATTTCAGACTCATGAGTAGACCTGCAATGACTAGTCAATTAATTGATAAGTCGATCAATAGCAAACTAATGAGCAGTTATTTAGATAATCTTAAAAGTTCTTTGTTTTTTTTAACTCCAAAAGTGTTCCAGGTTCTCAAATGTGAAAATGTGCCTCTTTCCTTGGTCCTACATGGAAGTAAATGGAACACTTTTTTGATGAGGTCATCACATATTGGGATGGGTGTTTCTCTCTGTTTTCTAATGTTTTATAGACCAAACAATTAATCGATTCATTAAACAAATAGCAGCAGATTCATCGAAAACAAAAATATCCAATAGAAGTAGCCCTTCTCATGCGTCATCACTGACAGCTCGAGACTCACATCTATAAAATATAACGCATAGTTGCATAGTGGGATTTTTAGCAGAAGTTACTGTAAATGCCATAAACAATACTTTTTTTGTTCCACTGTAGGACTGTTTGAAGTCAATATATGGTGAAAAAAATTCACATTCTGAATTTGGACAGTAAGTATAATGCACTTTAGAGTGAAAAGGGAGGGATTTCAGACCAATGTGTGCATGAAGGTGAGATGACATGTGATCCAGCCATGATACATCACCCGGCAGGATCACTATTGCCTGATTCAGTGCTTGAGGGATGGTCTTTTGGGTAGACATCATTGTAGTCCTTATTGAACAGCACTTACGAGTCACTGCAATCTGCACTTAAAAATCACACTTTATAGAGAGCTTCAAAGTCCTGCTTTTTACTAACATTTTATGACTCATAAGTCAAAGTTTAGGGTAATTCTTAAGACCATATCTTTGATGTTTTATACCTACGGGCCTGAATCAAGAGTCCGCTTGACAAGATTTGACAGTGCTCGACCCTGCCAGTGCTCCAAAGAACTTAGGCTTGATAGCCCTTCCTTTACCTCTCCATGTTCAAACACACAACTAGCAGCCCCTCAGTGACTCACTGCAAAGCCACTACAATAAGTGTATAATGACCGTTTGATTTACACGTAAGTCTCTTCATCCTCATCCAAGTTAAGGCTCTCACAGCTGATACACTACCGTTCAAAAGTTTGGGGTCACATTGAAATGTCCTTATTTTTGAAGGAAAAGCACTGTACTTTTCAATGAAGATGACTTTAAACTAGTCTTAACTTTAAAGAAATACAC
>JAVQJL010018955.1:0-23110 GCA_036024295.1 Nannoperca obscura | reverse complement strand
ACAATCTCTATACATAAATAAATATAAATATAAATATATATATATATATATATATATATATATATATATATATATATATATATATATATATAGTGAGAAGTAAATAGAAGTTTCAGACACTTTTCACATAACGGTTATTTAAATGCATCTATAAAATGCAAAAACGAGTGTACATGCCATGATAATGATAAAAACATGCATCTGTGATTTGTTTGAGCTGTTGTTACTGTGTATACAAGCTCATCTAAACATCGAAACTCAACAGTTTATCACTGTAGTGACACAACAATAGTTTACCACCAGGTTCCAGTGGCTTAATCTGCACTCATCAATTCACATGTGCATTAAAGACAGAAAAGTGTCAGTAATGGATCATTCTACATGTTTATGTTGCACATTAGCTTCACTAATCAGCCACACTGTATGATTTCTGCACGTCTTTAATAACAAAAAAATATAAAACATGGACATAAATAAAAAACTGCCCACAGTTAAACCAACCTTTCAAAACATCTTAGTGCCCTGAACACACATCGACAAAGTAAATAACTAAATATAATCCTAACTGCATGCTTTCCACTTTCTATAGGACATTCTGTGAGAAGTAAAAAATGAGCGTTGTGTAAACACATTCCCTGCACGCACAGCCCTCAACCAGCCACAGCTGGCTGGACTTGCGTAAGAGGCCCTGTATGGCTCAGACTGTGTGTGCGATCCGGGTTTGTAGATCACTGGAAATCTGCTTTGGTTCAGTCCGGTGTCACAGGCACCGACTGCATGCCACTGCAGCGGATGGATTAACATAAATGCGGGATTGAGGTTGTCCCAGATAACCAGAGAATCAAAAGAGACATTTTGCCCCGTGTGATTTCTAAAAGCTTTCATGAAACCTTTCAGAGGTTGTCTAAAGGTTACTGGATTGTAACATGACCCACGTTAAGTTCGCTTTTCTGCTGCTTTAAACTTTGCTGAATTCCCCCGGATGTTTTTTTTGGGGGGGCTGCGAGCGAAAGAATGAGAACACAGCTAATGCCATAAAGTTATCACTATGAATTATTAGACATTTAAAACTGTACGTTTCTGTTAGGCTTGGTGCTACCACACTGTACCATGGCATTATGGGTAATGATACTTTTTTAGTCCAAACAGACGTAAAAACCAAAGTGATTTTTGATTTTATTTTTAATTTTGAGTTGTACCAGCACAAGGTCTTCTGCTTAATGCAGAGAATCATACTTCTCATTTAACCAGATTTGTCTTTTGGGGTCTTTTGTGCTAATTCATGGACATTAAGTGACGAGGAGAATGTCTCAAAATGTCTCCAAATCAACTGAGCTGTGATCTTCAGCTCGGTTTCTGTGTGACAGAGCTACTTGAAGAGGTCATACAGAGGAAACAATAGCAACAGGTGCACGTAAATTAAAAAAGTGAAAGGAAAATGTTAATATCACTGTCTCTCAATGCGAGCACAGCTGAAGGAATAGTTCACTTTTGGAAACAAGCTTATAGGCTTTTTGCCTCTCTCGTGTCTGTACGATAAATATGAAGCTACAATCAGCAGGTAATTAGCATATTATAGCATGAAGACTGGAAACGGGGAAACAGTTAGCTTGGATATGTCTAAAAGTTCAAACGTATGTTTACCACCAACACTTTGGATCTCATTTTACTGGCCAAGAAGTAGTTCCTGCACATCATTCATCACCACGTCTTTCTTACAGTTTCCGTATGAATTACTCAAATGATCTTTGGAGGTGCTGAGAAGCAGATTTCTTAACTTGTTGGTTATTTCAGTAAGTTTTCCTGCTTGTAGCACAGATAGCTATAACTGCTTTTATAAAAATGTATTTTGATAGAATATTTTAGCTAGCTAGGCTGCAACGTCCTCTACATTTCCATCTGAAAACGTGGCCTTGAATAACGGCCACTGAACACAGAACAGAAACAATACTGGTTTCAAAACATTCAAGATTTGTATGTATTAAATCACCCGAATCTGGAGTTCCTCAGCTTTACTGAAGTTAAAATGAGTTTCGGCTCATTGTTAAGCTGTCTGGCCTGCAACTTCACTGTGTTTTGGTTCCCTGTCACCGCTTTCTAATCATTTTCGGATGCAGCAGGCAGCTGTTTTTGGCGAAAAAGCTCTAAAAATACAGCAGAGAGACACAATTAGCGCCCAGCTGGAGAACATAGTGGAGCATTTAGCAGCTAAGGAGCCAGATATTTCTGGGAGTTGCTAGAGAGCTAAAAGAGAGTGAGTATTGGATTTACATTCATCAGGTGGCCAGAAACACCCACAAGTTTACCTCATCAACTGAAAAGATGATATGTAAATGTCACCGAAACACCGAAGAGTAAAAGTAAACTGTGTGTAAATGTGTGCTGGTTGCTGCAGAGAGAAACCAGAAAGTAAACAACACTTTGCATGTGAATAAGAGAGATCACGGTGATGGGGAAATTAGAGCTAGTTTGCCAAAAGCACTTACCTTTGCATGAATATGAAGGAAGGTCATGCACTAACAAGTACAGCCAGGCACTGATTAGTGGAGTAATGCACTTACTTCAGCTCCGCTGTATAATTGGGACAGACTGGATTGGCCTCACTTGGTGTGCCAGCATGGCGCAGTCTTAACAGCCACATGCACACGTAGCTTACAGCTGCTCATTTCATCAACTCGGGATGTAGAATCATCACAACAAAGAGCTACTGTTGAGCAGAAACCTGCAGACAAACACAGCAAATTAAACACCTTTACAAGGCTTACGGTTACATTTGTGTTAAGCAGGTGTTTGCATTTATTATCTTGTTACATATTGTGGTGTAATTGCACATTCAGGCGCCAGGTCTTCCACCCAAGTGGTGGAAGTTTTGGTTGTAATCTTATAGAAAAACAGCTGTTACAATGTAAAAATACTCCATTATTACATTAAATTCCTGCGTCCTGGTGCAGAAAAACTGCCTCTGTGAGCATCATATCATTAGATTCTGTATTATTGGATTGTTAGTACTTATACATTAGTGTGTAAGTAGTGTTTTCTTCTTGAATCTGGTCGAGCTGTAGCTAATAATGATTTCTTTACATACTGTTGTTAATCTTTAACGTGTCATTTGTAACTCAGCTGTCAGATGAAGCCTCTGAAATGAAGTGCAGCAGAAGTGTAAAGTGGCAGAAAAAGGAAATACTGAAGTAAAATACAAGTCAAAAAAATATAGTACTTTAGTAAATGTACTTAGTTACTTTTCACCACTGGATACAACTCATTCTCCCATGATTCCTTGCACATGCTGTTGCATGCCTCCATCCTGTCTGCTTATCTGTCTGTGTAATGATGCAGCGTGCTTGACGTTCACATGCTGTGGTCCATTGACATCCACTTGATATGAAACATTCTTACGCCCAAACCGCATTATTCTGAATTAAACCTGATCAATATGTCTTTCTGTTTGACTGCACGGCAGCGTCTGAGTTCAATCTGAGGTAATTCTGTAAAGCGAGAGGAGGCAAATCTGCTGCTGGCAGACGTCTCACACTGGGGAGACCAGTGACGACAGACGAGCCGAGCTGCAGATGTTCACAGATTATAGGCTTGGGCAATAATCAGCTTGGTGGAGACGTGTTCGCTCTCTCATTACAAGTGGCGCAGCATGACAAAGATGTGAGTCCTTTATTCTTTGGAAACTGTGCAAGTGCAAGTTTGTTCTTTTTTAAACGTATGTGGAAAAGGTACGCAGAGGATCAAATGTGAGCCAGTGAAGTGGATTATAGCAAACATGCTGTAGCCGTTTCCTATGGATTGCTTATACACATCTCATGCTTGTATAATCACCATAGGCAAGTTGGTCACAAGTGAGAACCAAGACAAACGGACAAAGAGCCACATTCATTCACAAAGATGGGAGAGAACCTCATTCTAGGAGTAAGGACACTGAAGGACAGCTCTATTGCGACGTGTTGGGGCGTCTGACTCTTCAGTACTTCACCAGGGCACAACATGAAAACAAAAGCAACGCTGGACCTTGTCAGGTTAAACGAGACAGCTGCAGTCCAGTGCAACACATCGTGCCATTAAAAACCACCATACCACATGTTTGACAGATCAGCAAAAACCACAGGATTTAGTGCAGATTGCACAAAACTGTAAAAGACTTCCTGTTTTTGCATCCACCCCCTAAAATTGAGGTTATGTATACTGTATGCATACATACTATATTTATGTAAACTATAAAAAATGTATCAAACTTGTGCTCTATTGCACTATAGAGCACTGCACGACCCAAATGATCTGGAACCGTGTCTAAATATTTAATGCAAGGTCTCTTTCTGGAGTTGTTATTGGAGGGCAGCAAAAAGCAGGAAATGGGTAATTTTATGGGATGTATGGACTGCAGGAGCAGGAAGCCAGAAGTTAACATGCCTTCTCCTGAAACAAATCTCAGTCCTTTCATTGTAAACTTGACGTGTGGACACTGACACAACCCGCGACGCAAAAGCCGCTGGTCTTCTAGAAAGAGAAAGCTAATGTGTAGATGTGGGTAGATGTGTTTATATGGCAAGTTTCACCATCTCAACTGAAGCATTTGTGTTAAAAGCTTGCATTAAAAGCCTCGAATGAATAGCAAAGCTCACATCTGTAATGACAGAGTTTATTTTAGACGCGCCCTCAGATTGCAGGAAGCACTTCTCTTTAATGGATTACTCATGCTGCTACTTGTTGACAAGAACATGGGCCAATGTTCCCGGAGGAGTTGTACTGCAAGGCCTCCCACTCACATTATCCATTTTAGGGTTCAGTCAAGGACCAGGTAATCAAATCATGCAACAGCAACGCTCACCTTCCAGTGCACACGTCCTTTTTTGTTGTGTTGTCCATCCGTAGATATTTGGAAAAACGTGGATACAAAGACGCTGCGGCCTTGTGTCGTCTGAGAAACAGCAGGCACAAATATATAAAGATGGATTTGGGCTTTAGACCAACAGTCATTCAGAACTATGCTAATCAGATCCTACACGGAGGCACTGATTCCATCGCTAATAACATTTCCTGTGGTGCACAGGCACCAAAACACTTGGCTGTGGAAACTGCAGTTATCCGTTTAACACAGATGAATGCATGACGTCAGTAACGATTAACTGATCATATTGATCTGCCTTTCCAATTGTCCAGTAGCAGCACTTTGTTCCAGCGTGTATCAACAAAGGGTGTCTGTCTAGATTTGATGCTGTTGATTTTGCGCGTCGTGATCACAAGCACATCTCACCAGATTTACCAGAGACCGAAGAATTATGTTTCTCCTCCAGGTTTTGATTAATATTGAGACAAGAAGTCAGATCATGGAGTACGAAAGGTGTTCGGGAGTTTGATGGTCGAATAGTCTGAGTAAATGTAACACTAAGATTTTTTTATGTATGCATTTGGGTAATTTTGACAGTTAAACCTGCACTAATTGGTGTTTTTTGGCCACTTGGGTTCAATGGAAGCTGTGCACACAGCTGACATACGAACAAGTTATGTCCAACATTCACTCTCTTTTGAGCTCTAGTTTGGTCTCCACCAACTCCTGAGAGAAATATCTGGCTAAATGTTTACCAGCTAGTTGCTAACGTGGCCTGTCTGCTGTGTACAGTGAGGTTTTAGAGCTATTTTGCTGCCTACAGGAAATGACACTGACCAAAACAACGATGAGAGAGAAGCTGAAAGTCTGGTGGGTTCATCACTTCGATCTGTTTTGATTTGGGGAAGTGAAAAGTTCCCATGTATGATTACAGATGTTGTACGCACACTTCCAATGGACATGTCGTCCCATCACATCAAGAGAGACAATAGTGTTGATGGCTGTTCTGGACGGGCGTCGTAGAGAGGGAGGAGACGTGATGATGCCTTCAAGGATCGTCTCTTTGCAGAGGCATTCACAGTGTTTACACAACAAGTGACATTGTGTACTGTAAGATTTATCCTGCTGGTCTAAGGGTCTTTCCGGGCTTCCCGCTTCTCTAAACTTCAGGCCCCCATTGCCCCGAGCAAATCACAGAGGGCTCCGTTCCAGAGAAGATACAATCATTTCGAGTTGAGGAGGTCCTTTCTAATATTAGAAAGGGGTTTCTTAATGAGTTTGGCTGCGAGAGGGTTGAACAGACAGGATGTCGGTCTCTAAACAGGGACTGGGACCCTCTAACATACCCTCGTCACACTAAATCAGATATGGTACCGTCCCCGAGGAGGACCAAATCAAAGGCATCACCATTTCCAAGGGTCTTTTTAAAGCATGAAAACCAAGTGTGTTCATAAACACTGAGGGATCCAGGAAATCACAAGCTTTGGAATCTCCGTCTTTTATTTATATATATATATGGTTCAGTTGTATTAATGCTATTCCATGCATGCATGTACAGCTTTGTTTTGCTGCAGTTAAAGTAATAGTAACAAATACAAGCAGAAAAAAAAAGGTTGGATTTACGGATGAGGTGTTGTGTTGTTTTTGTTTTTCACGTGTGTCTAATCAGTTCTAATTATTTGGTAGGGATTAAGATAAACAAAGGATTGTCACACTGCTTGCCCTGCAGCAGTCTTGCAGAGGCCTAAACTCTTCCTGGTGGAGGTGTGAGATTGGTGTCGCACCAGACAGAGAGAGAGAGACAGAGAGAGAGAGAGAGAGAGAGCTGCAATATTAGTATTTCACCTCCGAGAGTGATAAAATGCCTCGGAGCGTGTTCATAAATGTCAGTCATGCCGTGGGAGAGGACTATATTAATATCAAACAATGCTCAATCCAATTTTATGGGTCTGTTCAGTTGCACACGGTTGGAGCCTCCGGTCACAGACCTGTGCTGGCCTGCACGGTGAAGCCAGACTACACAGTAACAGAGCTGTCTATGCAAGTCAGAAGAATACTTAAATGTCATTAAAGTTTGTCTCAGATTCGTTTGTCTCAGATTCTCAGACACCAAGATGAAGTCTTCACGTTGTTCGCTTTGTCGGACGAACTGTTTAAAACCCAAAGATATTCTATTTACAATAAGATAAAGCAGAGAGACCACATATTCTTACATTTTAGAAGCTGGAACTAGAGAATGATGGCATTGTTTCTTGATAGTAAACTTGAATTTTAGATTAGTTGATTATTATAATTATTGGCAAACGTTTCAACGCTAGTTAATAGGCTTAATGAGTAGGTATGTAGGTTTGTGTCTCCTGGACGTCACTGCTCCCGGCCAAGAAATAGTGTAGAACATAACCACCTCGTAAAACTATGACTTGTCACGGTATAATGTGTTAATAAGTGAGCTTTACGGGTGCTGGAAAATGCCTTTGTTATCACTAGACAGAGCCAGGCTAGCTGTTTCCCTCCATTCCCAGTCTTTATGCTAAGCTAAGCTAACCGGCTGTTGAGAGCTCTCAGTAAGACAGCAAATAAGTCTTTTCCATAATGTTGATCTACTCTTTTACTGTTTTGGGGGATAGTAAGAAAGCAAACGGTATTATGGGATGGCATTTCATAGTGTGGGTGTGTTAGGAGCTTCAACCTGAAATAAGCACTCACTCCTCACAACAGGTCCTTGAAATGGAAAAATAATGAAATGAAAAGCTAATATTTCAATTTAGATTGCTTCTGACAGAAACGTGTGTTGAAACAAACCCACAAGTCAATCTTGACAACGACTATTCACCAAGCTTGCATCTGTGTCGTGTGATGGATGCTGTGGGGGGGGGGGGGGGGGTCTCTGTTTCCAGCGTCTTCTTTTTTTATGGTGCCAGATGGCCGGCCTTAGACCGAGTGCAGAGCCCTCCACATCATGTCCTGCACACTGATACCTAAGCCTGTGGAGGGAACTGGACGTGCGGTCCAGATGAAAGAAACAGGTCATTGTTCAGAGTGTTAGTTTAACTGGTCTCCAGAGCCCGGCCCTCTCTTTCAGTGCTGCATTCAAAGCCTCGCTTCTCTCGTCAGTTGTTCTTCCTTCTGCCATCTTCTCCAGGTGTTTTGATTCTCTTGCCATCTGCTGTCAGGAGTTGGGACCAATGTAAACGTTAGCAGGCATAATGAGAGGCCCCCTCCTGTGTCATAAAATATAGCGTTGTAGTTGTATTCCTTTAATTTAATCTGTTTAATTGAATTTATCTCTGACCTTGGACTCAAAGCATAACACTGCGCTTGTTCCCACATGCAGGAATCTAACGACCACGCAGCCGACCCACAGCTCAAGCAGCAACATGAGATCCAACCTTCGATCGTGTTACGATATTTCATGTTTTCCAAGTTAAATACATTCATTGTTAGATGCAAACGTGCTTTAATTTGATTCTGTCACAAGAACGTTTCTCTTAAATAAACTTTATGTCAAAAAAATATGTCAAATTAGTGTTGAGTACTGAAGGACTGTTTTGCACTACTGACAAAGGTAGACGGTGCTCTGGAGACTTAATTCTTCTGATTTTAAACGATTTAATGTGATGTGTGATTTCTGTTGTTTAAATCTGTTAGTTCTCCTAGCTAATTAATTAAATAAACACCAGTCAGTAATCTCATTAACTTTGTTATGCTGTAAAACATCCATGACAATGACGTGATAACGAAACGTCACAACCGACTGAATGAGTTTGAGTTTGTTTGCATTTTACTACTGTTTTTATCAGAGTCCAATTTTACAGACAGACGAGCATGAATTGATGTCGTGGTACGTTATCATGCAGAATAAGTCAATAAGACTGGATCACCGAGTCTTTCCAACAATGTATCTTACAATTTGAAAATGTAACAGCGGACCTGCCTCCCCAGTGACAGGGCGGATAGATGAGTATCTACCAGGAAATTTAATTTGCAGCCAGATCGCATCACGTAATTCAATTCAAATCGACACTTTGAAACCCTCGCTGTGTGCTGATGACGAATTTGAAATGCAGGTGAGAAATAGCTGGACAGAGCCTCGGCGTCGGTGCAAGAACAGGACTGTGTGTGCTGTGCTGAGCGCTGTGGACGTCCACAGCAAAGTTTAAGACTGATGTTCTCTGAAATATTACATGCAGCGCATACCGTCCACACTTTAGCCCGCTGCTTGTTGCTGACAGCTTCACATTGCTCTTTACATGCTTTTAACACTTGTCCCGAGGCCAACAAGTAATTGCAGAAACTTATATAGCTCTTAGAAAAAGAGTTGAGACAACAAGTCAACAACTCACAGCTCTGTGAGACTTAATAACAATGTCAGCATGCTAACACGCTTACAAAGACAATGCTAATATGCTATTTAGCAGGTTAGGCATAGTTTTTTAGATATTTCACTTAAATACATCAAATGTCAACCTCATGGTGGCGCTACAGGAAACGTGAGGAGATTACCAAAGTCATTAGGGTCCAACCTCTGGCGATCATGAACGTCTCTACAAACCTTCATGGCAATCCATCCAATAGTTAGTGAGAGATTTCCACCCCAAGAGCCACACCACTGGCATGGCTAAAGAATATAATACAGTCCTGACCATGAGGGTTTGTTGCCTCGGCCGGTTTCCTAACGACGATGGACAGATCATAAACCTGCCCACTGCTCGCTCCAAAGAAATCCCTCATGAACACAGAGAACGGCAGTGGAAATTGATCTTGAGGCCGACTCAGCCGTATGAAATTATCTTTCATTGAGGTTTTGTAACTGTGTTATCAACGTCAAACGGCGACGCTCATACTGGGACAAACCGTCTCTCCCGGCCTCTGACTGAAGACCTGACAGGGTAACACAGTGGGCTCGCTCTCCACTGCCCTTTATCCATCCAATCTCTTTGACTTATTTCCTCCCTTACAGGGAGAGCGTCGTGGCAAATACATCAAACAAGATTACACTCACAGAGCAAGGGTATATTTACTCCCCTTTGAGACATATTTAATTTACCTGTTGCCCTGGTAACATGAATCTCACAAAGAGTGGCTATTGCCTGTAATTATAGAACAGGCCTCTTCATCAGAGGCTTTAATCTGAAAAATGAATACGCTCAGGCTGTCATGCGGGCCCTGTGGCAACTCACAAATTACCTTGGACACCATGAAATAGCACCCATAGGAACAAGGACTCATTATTGCTCTTGAACCTGTGAACTTCTGAAATGAGCCTTAAGATTAATTTTTAAAATTATGGGTAAAAGGACAATTGGTGTCACTATGTGATAAAAAGAAGAAATGTTTTATTATTTTGACAAGAAAAAGAAAAGGAGCAACTGAAAGGTCCCTGGGTTTACTGGGCAGGTACTCTGTCTTGACTTGGACGAGCAGCCCGATGCATTTGTCTCGCGTTGGAGGGAACATAAATAATTCAAGCCAGGAGAGGCATTCCCTGCACAGGCACTCGAGCAAACTACCATTAAGAAACTGCATGTAGAGACGAACAAGAAGAGGGGCCACCTGACATGCAGACACAAATCTAAAATAGTGAATTCTATTAATAAAAGTATCACCCATGACCACACAATTATAATATGTGAAGTAAATTATATTTATATATATAGATATAGATATATAGATATAAAGACATTGTGGTAGCTTCAACATGACTAAAAATCTACAGCCATGCTAGTGGCTCATGCCGATGCTAAGCAGGTTTAACGTTTACCATTTAGTATGTTAGCATGCTATTGGACTAATTCAGATTTTGACCTGATGATGCCACAATCCTCCTGAGGGGGACATAAAGGGGCGTTCCAAATTTCATGGCAATCCATCCAATAGTTGTCGAGACATTTCACTCAACACTAGAGGAACAGGAACAGTGAATAAGTCATTAGGATTCATTCTCTCAGCACCACGGGTATCTGTGTCAAATGTTCATCCTTTGGAGACCAGCTAGTAGTTGTTCAGATATTTCAGTCTGGACCACAGTGGGGGCCCGACAGGCAGACCGGCATCATCGCTTGAGTAATGCTGCTAGCGTGGCTAACAATGTAAGAGAGGTAAAGATAGAGACATCGAGGCAGAGAAAGCAGGAGAAGATACAGGGGCTGGCACGAAGCAGGGGTATTCAGGTTCCACCCAACAACACTCGTGTCTCGTCTGCTGGAATGGTTTCAAGCCCGAGTGCTTCAAATGAGAGGGCCCTGGAGCAAGGGTACAATCTCTGCTAGCAAAATCACTGGCCTGTGCTCATCAGCCATAAACATGTCACTGCAGAACTAGGTCACAGTTCCCCGTGCGCGCACATCAAACAGGGGGCCTCCACTGCAACGTTAGCTGGCACTCTGTGCTGTACCTCAACATGATGTGGCCCATTTATCCCCCTCTTTTGTTTATGTGACATGTCACCGCCTCTTTTCTCCCACAGCATGCAGAAAAGAAGCGGGAGACGTGGACTAGCAGGGTTTCTAGACTGGCAAGCAAACAGAGAGAGGAAGTGTGTGTGTGTGTGTGTGTGTGAATAAAAACAGAAGTTTAGTAGTCTCGTGGTTGTGGTTGTAAAGGTGTCTGTGCACAAGAACTTACTAAAAAGGACATTGTAAAAATATCTCCACATGCAAAAGACCTCTGATCGAACATTAACGTGCTCTAAATGATGGACCGAACAGAAGGACACCCTGCTGCAATAGAAGAAAGAAAGACAGTATAATGAGAGGGGGGGGCACTATTCGAACAATTCACTTTAGATGGCAGTTCAGGTTTCTATTTGTGTCACTGACTTCCCAGAAGTCTCCACCACAGCTTGCCAACATTATTCATTAATCACCTTGCAGTGCTTAAAGCCAAGATGTTTATTTCAAGGCAGAAGTTGCTGCATACAAACCTCCTGTTTTCCTCTTCATTCCTTTTTAGATCTGTGTCAATTCTTCTTTAATACTTCATATTTAAGAGATCTTTGTATTAAAGGAATAGTTCAATATTATTGTTATTTTAAAAGATTGATGCTAATCTCATGTCATTTTCCTTTTTGATTTTTTTACATTTATGCAAAACGCAAACACCAGCAATCATCCAAAATAAATGATGCATTTAAAATAAAAAGTTCTACACATTAACACATCACTGCAGCGTTTACAGTACCATGAACTGTGTGTGCTGAGCCTGTTATTCCAGGTAAAAAAATGTAAATGAGGAACAGATGCAGTAAATGAATCACAAAGACGTAAAATATAAAGTCAAGCTTCCTACATTTTGTTGGCACTTTCCACGTCTGTGCTAACCTCAGATGCATTCATTTGAATAATCTACTTCCTGATTGAAAGGCACATGCAGCTCCAGTTGTAGTCAAAACACATTTACCACAACATGCCTGTATGTCCTTTAAAGCATTTATAATTCTTATGGCCAGAAAACAATGGAACTGCAGCTAATCCTGAAATTGAAAGATTTACAGACTTGTCCAGTGAAGAAGGCCACATGTGATGAGTTGATTAGACAGATAGACAGATGTGTTCTTTTATACCAGAGGCATGTTGTCACTGACACGCACACAAAGCAAGTATGAGCCTCGTGTAGAAGAATTTGCAGAGGATCCTTTGAATTGCAGGATGTGTAAATCCTCAACTACAGAGAAGTGTTGCCACAATGAAGACAATGAAAATTATGCTTAGTGAGTCACGATGGGGGGAAACCTGAGAGAGACCGAAACGAGTGTTTGGAGGTTGGAATTGTTTTAAAACATCATATCTAAAGCTACAAAATGCTTTTTTTTTTTGATTTACAAAGAATATACAAGAATTTCAACATAACCTGTGAACCAAATGCACATCTCAACACTTTCTGAGCAGTTATACTTTAGCTGTAAAAACATGTGAACAGCTCTCATTAATGTCTAAATAGCACATATTTCATGCATGCTGATGAAAAACAGGCCATGATAAATAGGTAATTAGTAATTAGTATATATGTTTCAGCCCAGTGTGTCGAGGTGAGTGCTTTTGTCTGTTTTTATGTTAAATCGAAGCCCAATCCTCATTGGACACTTGAATATGAAACTATAATGAAACACTGAACAAGCTAATGTGCCAGTACAGCGGAAAGGTGACTAAGTTCATAGTCGGAGAAAGAGTATTCCTGTGGCGACAGGGAAGCAAACCATAAGGAGGAAGTATCTTTTCTCTTATGTTTTATATTTTGTGGTTTTGTTTGAATATGCGTCGGAGGGTGATGCATTTCACAAGTTCGTCTTATGTTAGTGAGCATTACGGGGTTACCCATGTGAGAATTCTCAGCTTGCTCACAAAAGTAAAAGAATCTGTGAATAGAGATTGGGGGTGGGGTATAAAAAAGCTGGGAGCCCGAGAGCTCCACACAGTAACGTTAGCCATTATAAAGCCCTGAAAACACTGCATAGATTAATGGTTTAAGGGGCCCAATCCATGCAGAATGAATCCTTTAAAAAGTAGGTCCCACTGTTACAACATGAAAGGACCCCTCTGCCGTGTACCTGCAGCTTTGATTCAGCGTCTGAGAGCCCGTACAGCACTCCACTCCCCAAAGCAAAATCATTTTGACAGATTCTGTGAGAGAGGAACTTTTAGCACGTTACACGTTCGCATCCTTCAAAGAACTCGCAATGTTTTGCTGAGAGATGGAAATATCATGATAGATTTTATATACATTTGCAATATTATCGTGCACGATGAATTTGTTGACATATTTCAGGAGTGTTTTGGGATGCTGTGGCATGATAGGTGGTCTGAGAGCACTTCACACTTTGGAAATTACTATGATAAAAGCTGAAGGGTTCTCACAGCATGGCGGATCTCGAATACCGTGACATGAAATGTTTGTCAACTGAAAGCGGCCATCTAGTGAATTATTCAAGTAACCTATAAAACAGCTCAAGAGAAGTAAGAATAAAAATAGAATTGCTGCGATTTCTACAAGGGAAATGCTTAACAGCTGCAGTACAATAGAAACAAAATCAATATGTGTAAAATCTGAGTGTTTGCAAGCAACTGTTCGACCACGTTTCCCAAAATATCAAACTATTCGGATAAATCTGTAAAACTGCACCTTAGAACAGGACCCACGGCTACGTTTCCACTAATATTCAGATGAGGAGCCCCCAGAGAGCTGATTTTTCATCCGTAATTCAAGCATCGGTAGGATCTGTGATTTAAATGGTTAAAAATGCACGGATTGGACCTTTCAGGACACCGTACACCAGGTGAGAGCTTTCAGATTGCAGGTTTACTGGGATTAGAAACTGCCTACAGGATCCTTGCTCGTGCAGTTATAATATAAATATGTAGCTAGCTTGAGTGCACGTCCCCTCTCACCATTTGTGCTGAAGAGTACACGAGGCAACATTGGGACCACAATATATTCTCAGCCCAAACAAACAGTTACCGAGTATTCGGAATGGACACTGCTTTCATTTGCATTGAAACTTCTTAGCTTTGCATAAAACATGCAAACAATTTCTTAGTAAGATTATGACGTAAAAAAAAACCTATGTTCTGCTGTATGTGCAGTTCAAAGACAAGTAATTAATGCTAAGAGAAAAAGGAATGGAAATGTCTTATGATAAATTACTGCAAAGAAAAGTTACTTCCAATTTAGGTTCAGGACTTCACCAACACACAGGTGCTACATCAACACTTGAGCTGACCTGTTATGGCAGATAAGAAACAACGTGTAACTTTCTGATAGATGAAAAAGCACCTTTTTTTTTTACTCACACAGTATTGACACCTTTCTTAAAAATGAGCCAGAAAAGTTTAGGGGAAGTATTTTGTACATCTGTTTCACGTCTCACACTGAAGCGTCTGTTAGAACATTTATTGGATTGGACTTTGTACATATTTTCTGTATGTGTGCAGTGAGAGATTCTACCAGAGGTGTAGTTTGGGTATCTGCAGGGCAGCAGATGGGTCACCAGAGCCTGACTATTTAATCAGGGGGGGCGAGGTGTGGTGCTGGCAGGGTCGGGGATTATATGGTCTGGTGGTTCAAATATTAATATCCATCATCTACAGCAGAAATACAAATCCTGACTATAATATTCAGAAGCTTTCTACTTGACACAGTTTGGTCGGGCATTTAAGAGAAAGAAAAACATGCATAAGTGGAGTAATAATAGAACGGCAATTAACGGCAACTGTGAGGCTACTGTGGTAGATGAAATGTGCTTTTTTGGGCTAAAAATAGTTAATGTGACTCAAAGAAGGACGTCAAATGTGCATTTAGTTTAAGTTTCCCAATGTACCGCAGCAGAAGTTTGAAGTTCCTAGTAACTATTCATTTCAACAGCACTGATTTTCCTGTTTTCTACACCCCTTCCTCTTTTCTCACTGATGTCTATGTGACTGCAGAGCGCTCAAAGGGGCCTACCCATGTACAAAGCTGCTTACAGCCTCTTTTAGCACAGCCGGGACAGTAGGGTTTATACTTGATAGGGGATTTCTGCAAGCCAGCTTTCTTTCTCTACCATAATTAGGCCACCCACATTCACAGTCATGTGCTTCAGATGGTGACTCTGTATAATTTTGGGATCCTCCAGACTAAGAGCATGTAATGATTTATAAAAAGAAAAGAAAAGTGAAGCAGAAACATGGTTATGTGCTGCCCTGGCTGCCCATACTCCTTTTTATGTTTAATTTCCTGCTGTGTTCTGTTATGGATATAACTGTATGTCACACATAATCTAATATATCTGTTATGGTTTAAACTTTACAGTATTGAATTAGAAAAGAAATGTTTTTTGTTCTTCGGCTACCCTCTGGAGTGCTCTACTAGCATATCACACATAGTGTAAAGTCAAACATCGTTTGATAATGCTATAACAATAATTCCCGTCAAGTAAAACAAAAACCAAAAGGGACTCTGGTTCAAGTTTGGTTTGCAGGCAAAAGTTATGTAATTTCCATAGGTGTTTCGTGTTGCGTGCTAGAGAACATGGAGGGGGCAGTGTCCGCGAGTCCGAGAATCTGATTGGTCGGATTGTGTGACGCTGATGATTCACAGAGACGCGGACCAATGAGCGGCCGCGCTTTGTCCTGCCCCTCGCTGGCCGCAGAGGCGACGTTCAAGGGAGCATTTTGTTCGGGACGGGGAAGCCGCGCCGTTATTTGGACAAGCTGTGGGTTGTACAACAGTTTGTGCAAGTCGTTAAACCGGATTTAAACGCTAAGTGGAGGATTTTCTTTTTTTCCTTTTCTTACCATGCGAGTAAAGGACCCGTTAACAGTTGCATTTTATTGATAATAAACCGCAACTCCGCAAAGTTTTACAAAGTGTGGAAGGAAGAGGGCTCGTTGGATTCGCCTGTGGATCCATGCAGACTCGGTATGTAGCGTTAAGTTACAGCTGTCCCACTTCGCAAACTTAAACTAACTAATGTTAACGCTTAAGCCATGTTGTTAATGCTTTAAGATAGTTAAATTGTCTTGACGGTAGTAAGGCTATGTTAAACTTAAGTTACTTTCTAAGTTTACAGTTGCGTTTACTTGCATTTCCTTTTTTTCTTGTCTATTCTATGTTTTAACTTAAAACTATTATTCTACTTTACCTTCAGTTATCTGCTTCTATTTACGAAAAGGCAACTCAAAAAGGAAACTTTTAGTAAACTCTTACCGTAATTACTTCCAGGAGCTAGCTTAATTAACCCTGTTAGCGAGCTGACGTTAGCTAGCTAACTTAGCCAACCATCCTGCTGCTCCGACATTTTTTGTTCAGACATGGCAACGTTGCTCTATTTGACTGAAAACCTACATAAAATAGCTTGAAACTATATAGACGTTTTCCACCTCCACAGGTTTGCTACCAACACTTACTACAAACGTTAACAGGCCGTTAGGGTTGCCATTTAGTTATTTAACACGGACAATGACGCATAATGCTAATGTTAGCACCCTTATTTTGGCTGAAAAGCACTGATGTCGACCAAGCTAACTTACTGTGCCAGAACCTGTATAATGTACCATTTAAATAAAATAAAATTGATAATCAGTATCAGTCTGCATCAGTCAGTTTTTTACTTTTTTTTTTTCTGGTTGATAAGAATTTCACTAAATAAAATGGTTGTGCAATGGGACCACACACTATTAAATTATGAAAACATTTAATAAAGAGATTAAAAACAAAATAAAAATGCTCTGCCTGACTTTGCATGTGGCATTGCAGAGTTACAAAGTGTTAAGTTGGCTTAATGCAAATATAAACTCTGCCCATATGGTAAAAATCTCCAGCTTTTCTGCAGATCACAACTGAGCATTGTATGTGATCTGTGATCTACTGTCTTATGCAATGTGATGCAAACGGCCTCCCCTCTTTTTCTTACAGGTCTGGATAACATTTTCAAGATCCCAGCTGCAGGTCATTTATTGATGGGTGCGTACTGTGAGGCGACACACCGAGAGAACTGGAAACCAGTCAGAAGAGACAGGAACTGTGAAAGAATGAAAACAAGCTAGATAGTGTTGTCTGTCACAAGACTGTAGTTTTGTTGGAAGCACACAAATACAACCATTTGGACGAGAAACCAGAGAAGTAGCTTTGGCGCTTGACGCTGAACTTAAAAAAAAGAACTCCTTGACACAAAGCGATCAATATGAGTGCTGAAGGATATCAGTACAGAGCTCTTTATGACTACAAGAAGGAGAGAGAGGAGGACATTAATCTGCATGTGGGGGATATACTGTTGGTAAGCAAAGGAGCTCTGGTGGCTCTTGGGTACACTGATGGACTGGAACAGAGGCCAGATAAAATTGGCTGGCTGCCAGGCTTCAACGAAACCACTCAGGAAAAAGGGGACTTCCCAGGGACGTATGTCGAGTTCATTGGAAAGAAGTGGACCTCTCCCCCCACGCCCAAGCCAAGACCCCTCAGACCCTTGCCTACAGCTCCGAGCTTCTCCAAGGCGGAGACAGACTCCGACTCGGAACAAGGTGAGTTTAACACCAGCACACAGAGGTGTAAAACAAATATAAAATGTCCATCACGTGTCAAAGAACAAACATGTTGAGTTTACTGTCATAGGAGTGGAAGAAAACTATTAAATATTAACAGTGAAGAGTGGCTGTAAACTCGATCCTCAATAACACAATTTTTGACACATAAATTGAATCTATTAAATCCTCAAGTGATGTTTTTAGCAAAAGCTTTTTACCACAAATCGCTCATTGCTGAATTATTTCATATTCAAGTGGCAGCGGTGCCACTGAAACATGAAATTCTCATCGTAAAATGCTTCATTGTTTGACAAAAAATCTTTTTAGGTCAGTTTACTTGGTTTTTCTGGAGCTTTCAGCCACATCTCGTGGCTCGTTGTCATGGAGATTATTTAGTTTTTAATCACGTGACTTGAGTGCGTCTGCTGAAGTCCAATGCAAATGTCTTCCACGGTCGTTCTCGCTGGGCGTCCACTGTTGAAGACTACTTGTTGACGACTCAGAGTTGGATTCCAGTCAATAAAGCGTGAGAAAGAAGCTGATTCTGCAAAAACAGTCGCAGCCTTTGACAACGAGTATCTCCGCGCTGCGTTGGACAGCTGCACCAAATGTGAACCAAGCTCAGTCCCAGAGGACCGCGGCGCTGGCGGGTATCCAGAGCATCTCGTGCCAGCCGTATGTTACCAGTGGATATCCTCCGTTTCTCCACGAAGCCACATCTTATTCTCATGTTGGTGTTGACAGAGATGATTAGATCACTCTGCTGGTTATTAAGGCAGATTGCTTCTTCTCTGAAAGCCTGCGGGGGAATAGCTAAGCTGGTTTTTTATATTTGTTTGTTACAACCGCTGGGAGCACAGGACCTTTCAGGTGCTGCTCGTAGTCACTGCAGGGCTGTAGCTAAAACCACAATGCATAACTATTTATACATATGAAACACACAGCGTGTAAATAAAACAACGTTGGAGCTATTAGAAAATGTTTCTTGCAGCAAATCGATCTTTCATTTGACTTTTGTATAAGATGACAAACAAGGCAAAAGTCGTAATGTTTCGTTGAATGTGAATAATATAAACACCAAAATTCACCGCAGGCCAACTGCACGCTTCAAAACAGCTGCGCTTGAATACTGTGTCGGCCAAACCACAGATGTTATTTACTAGTTTGTTGCTTTTCCCTGTAGTTTTAACTGTGTCACTTGCACCTGTATCTACAAAGCAAACAAACAAACAAAGTCTAAAAGCTTGTAGCAACTCGACCACCTCCGCTGTCTCTCGTTCTTCCTATCTCGGTACTTGACACACGTTGCGTCACAAGATGCGCTTAACTCTCTAAAAGTGTTTTATGTGGCGTCTATAAGCAATAGATTATTGCCTTACTGTAACTATAGTTTGATCTATTTTAGCAAGTGATGTTTTTGTCTTTTTTACGCTAACAAGTCCCATTTTGTTCAAGTTCTGTGAATTTCAAGATGGTGGCCTATAAAAACTGACCCTTTTGAAATCTGAATCTGTTGCTCCTCAGGCCACAGCTATGAGCTGCAATTAAAATGTGCATCTTTTTAAAGATGCTGCGGCTTGCGAGAATGTGTTCTGGGAGCTTTCTGCTCACCTAAAGAGCATCTGTAGTTGCCAGGTTTCTAGTTTCGGCCCTTTTGTGGTGCGATTGAGAAATTCTTTGCTGTGGTTTTGCAGGGTGAGCGAGGAGCTGCATGAAGGGGGCATGTGTTGAATGGCTGTGTTGTGGTTGAGTGGCAGCGCCGAGCCTGGAGCGAGTGTGAATGTAGCACTGGGAGAAGAAAAGTCTCTGTGTCCTGGACTGGGAGAGACACCGAGAGGGGGAGGGAAGCGTCTCTGAGGTTGTGGGAAGGGGGGAGAGAGAGAGAGAGAGAGAGAGAGCCCCTGTGCCTGCTAAAGGGATGGTGTGCAAAAGGATCAGGGCGGAGGGGCTGAAGCGGGCGCGGGGTACAGGGTGGGGGCCTTGGGAGGGACTCTGCATGCTCAAGGGGGCTTTGAAGAGGGCCCAAGGGCTCTGCGATGGAGGCAGGGCTCTTGTTGCCCCCACAGTGTGTGTGATTTACTGCCCACCACCAAGGGATCTCACTCCCTTCCTCCTACTCCTCAGCTTCTTTTTTTTTTTTCATCCTCCTCCCCCTCCTCCCTTCTGTTTTTCAATGTTTTGATAGTTCCTGCAGTCGGCTCTGGTGGGGTGGGGGGGGATAGAGGTGGAGAATGGAGGCTTGAAAAAGGGGCCTCTCCTCTCGGAGCCACAGGGGTTTACATGAGTGCAGCAGATGTGGAGAGGGTAAGAGAAAGAAAAGAGGGCTAGGCTGGGAAACTGTTCCGCTTCATTCCAGCTCTCAGCCTTTTAAAAAAAAAAAAAAGTTTTTAAAAACAAAGTGTTGCTCCTTTTCTGGGCCTCTCAGTTGAGAGAATGTGCCCGGGCCCCGCCAAGCAAAAGCAACGAAGAGGCCCCACTAACTTCATGCTTCGTGCTGCGTTTGCTGATTCGATTTCATACAGAAATGCAGAATTGATTCAGAAAAACGTTTTATATATTTGTCGTACGAAATTCAAAGATGGAACATTTTTCAATTCCTCAAATCTTCTCAGCGTAGTTGATGCATACCATCAGTCCTGTGTGTGTGTGTGTGTGTGTGTGTGTGTGTGTGTGTGACATTACTCTACATGCTCTCACAAGGTTCGGCCTACATGCTGAGTCTTGCTGAGGGAAATTTTGATGCCAGCGGGCATCTCCTCTCGCTCGTCGTGAGGCTCATCATTAGCCTTATGTTTTCATGTCACTAGCATTGGATTCATTTCACACACACACAAAATAACTAAATAAAATCACTATACTCAAATATTAAAGCCCCTCAGATAAATGCTGTAGATTGTTTAATGTAAACAAACATCACAGTAATCACATAAATGTGGATTTTATGACAAGTCATGCACCAATCATATGTTTGTGCTATAGCGTAACTACATGGGACATCTGGTTTGAAGTAAGTTCACTTTGTATGTGAAAGATGGACGACTGGAAGGAAGAGAGCAGGCTGTACAAAGGAACAGTCGTCGGGAAGAGTTCGCTGCATAGCTGGAGATTGAGATAATGTGGCGCTCCTTCTCTGGGCCTCTTTAGCACGCGGGCCGACATCTGCTGCACTGAGCACTCTTTTCTGTCACTAATGTCAATTTTGTCTCCGCCAAGAAGTCACTTCTCTTAAACAAATCACCCATAGCAGCTTCTCAGTCTTGCTTTCAGGTCGGTACAAATCAGTGAATCCGCCCGCGTCAGTGGCAGAAGTTTTTACAACGCGGTTTGCTCCGGTTCGGTGTTCCCCTCTGTGGGCCTGAAGGCAGCTGGGGCCAGGAATGTGTTGGCGCTTCTTTGGTGGAGGGGTGTGCACAGACTGCTCGGTGGACTGATTTGTAGCTTTGTGATGAATCAGTATTGTGCTAAGTGCTGATTGCAGTAACTCGGTGCACAATGCAACTGGACAATAAATGGTTGCCCGCTGAATGGGCCCCTGGCGATAGCTGTTTTACACCGACATTGTTGTGTCGGTGTAGATGCTGCTGGTGTGAGGCTAATTTTAAACAGTGCTTTATTAACATTTTAACATTTTAGTCACCTTCTTTTTCATTTTAGGTGTTTAATGTTGGCGTGTAAGGTTGCCGGGGGCCTGCGGACGTCACACTCGAGCTGGATTTAAAAAAAATTTGGACTCGTCATAGTTTCCACACTGGAACGTGTCAGAGTTTTAAATGTCAGTCAGCTTTTCGTTCTCTCCATATTTGACTGACTAGTCCCTCCTTATAATCCTAGCAAAAGTGGGTGAAAAGGAAATGCGTACCTTGATTATAGGGCTGCAACTAACCATTGCTTTCATTCTCGATTAATCGTTTGTCGGGAAAAACCACAAGAAATGTGCCCAAAAAACTCAAGGTGACGACCATTTTGTCCAACCAACCGTCCAAAACCCAAAGATATTTAAGAAACTATCACGTGAGACAAAGACAAGAAGCCAATCCTTACATTTCAGAAGCTGGATTCAAACAATTAGTTCTTGCTTGAAAAACGACAATAGTTGCCGATCAATGTTCTCTATACATCCTGAAATGTTATAACATCTCCCAATATAGATGATACAAAGCTAATGGAAGCAGAAATGACTTGGGTCATCCTCAACTGCTGTAATAATGCCCTTTTTATAATATGTTGCTGTTCAGTGATGTGATGAGAGATAAATGAAAAGCTGTGAAATTTAAGGGCTCAATAACATCAACACTGAAATTCGATTCTTTCTCTCTCGCTTAAAAGCGAGTGAGTGTATAAATCCACTTGTGTGCATGAAAGCGTGCGTAAACGTTTCATTACTTGATTGTGTGCAGAGACTGAAGTCTGAATTGGCAAATCTTCTTTACTCAGGAGTCCGAGCATGTCTGCTAGCAGGATTAAGAGAGAGAGAGAGAGAGAGAGAATAAGACGGAGAGAGACAGACTTGAGGAAGTATTGCAATAACACAGAGGTGAGATTATAGAGAGAGAGACACACAGAGTCAAGGGGCACCGAAGAGGCATTTCAGATATGTGATGTATTAGACAGGGAGGGGAGACGGGCGGACTTGTGTGTGTGTGTGTGTGTGTGTGTGTGGGTGTAGGTGTGGTGTTGCATAACGCTTTGAACAAGAGAGATCATAGGATCCTTTTAAGAAACCTCAGTTTTATTTCAAGCGGGAACTTTATTTTCCTGGTTTGGGTCATAATGACATCTCCTTGATACAACTTATAAACACACTCATATAAACCACTTCAGATTATTTTATTAGCAGACGACAGAAGTTATTCTGCTGTTATTGTCACGATCACTGATGAATTTGACATATCTTTATGATTTGGCACCAGTTTATCAGGTCACATGGGACAAAACCTTTCCACACACTTAAATTAAACCCAAGTTTGACGCAAGCTCGACACAAACATTTAAATAGAAAAGCGTAGTAAATCAAAGGATGTCATTATTGCATTAGAAGAACAATTAAAACCACACTATACTTAATTATACATGTGGTGAAAAATATGCTTGTCTCACTGCACAATGTGACGTGATATTTTGCAGAAAAGGAACTATTTTTGGATGTGCTGTCTTCGCTGTGCTGTTTACATACACTACCGTTCAAAAGTTTGGGGTCACATTGAAATGTCCTTATTTTTGAAGGAAAAGCACTGTACTTTTCAATGAAGATGACTTTAAACTAGTCTTAACTTTAAAGAAA
>JAVQJL010018952.1:0-43443 GCA_036024295.1 Nannoperca obscura | reverse complement strand
ATGTCGTCAAATAGTTTCGAGTATGTGAGTGAGTATGGTGTATGTGTTTTTTTGTGTGTGTATATCTATATATATATATATATATATATATATATATATATATATATGCACACAAACTTGACATAAAAACTTGCTTTGTTATTTGACTGAATATGGGAGTATATTTCTTTAAATTTGTCACTAGTTTGCCTTAATGAATTAATCTACTGTGAATAAATGGATACATAAAAGTTTAGATTTTAAAAATAGATTTATTTTTAAAAAAAAGTAACCCTAACCCTTAGCATTAGGGTTAGCGTTGTTTAGCATTAAATGTATGCAAAAGTTCAGAGAAAGCTGATGCTTATATTCCCATAAAGACTTAAGTGTTTAGAAAACATATGGGATTCTACCCCAACAGCTCACTTGAAAAAGATAAAAGCCATTTGATACTGTACTTGCCAAGTTTCTAGTAACCCCAGCCCAAAATAAAGCCTCTACAGTGTAAACGGCCTCTCCACACAATTGATTGATGATGACTCCCTACTCACAGCAAATGGGCCCAAGTCTGGATTTTTGTTCTTAATGCAGGTGTCAGTAATCCTCTTTTGCCTCTTCAAGTGATGTTTTTAGCCTGAGGAAATGCTTGACCAGATTCCTTCCTTACTGCGTAGAAACAGCGTAATCTCTCAATCCTTGACACAGCAAATAAACACTGCACAGAAAGAGAGCCGGCAACTTTATCTCTTACTTCCTTCCGCATTGTCTCATTGACAAGTTTCAGGGGAACCTCAATGAGGAGAGAAAAGAAGAGACATATTTTTTAGGTAACAAGCCCAAAGGGGCTGTGGCTGGGGATTGAAGGTTAAGTGCATGTACTAATACTGACAAAAAGGAACTTAACACCGTAGGATATAATGGCATTGCATATACATCCTCTTGGCCTTCCATTTGGATACCATCTCTTCTTTAAAGGAGGGAAACTGCCACATTATCATGTTATACAAGATGGGAAGACAAATGGGAAGATTCTGAAATAAGAAAATACAAATAAGTTACTTTGGGCTTCTTCTGATTCCATGATGTTACTCACATTGCTGTAGCCACAGCAGCTAATTGGAGGTTAATAACTTTTAACCTCGCTCATAAATTATTCCTTGAGATACCTGAACTCCCACTCCTTCAGTTGCCCACCCCTCGTCTTAACTGGACAGGACACTTTCCCTCCCAGGAGTTAACCATACCCTGGCTTCAAACTTGGAGCTGTAGACCTTTTTCTTTTTTGCTATTTTTACTGTGTTGTCAATATAATATCAGCAGACATCTGAAATCGTCCAAGATCAGATTGAGTAAAAAAGTATGACTTCATTCATAGACTGCAGAGCAAACGGAACAATCCCTGGACCCACTCAGATCTCTGCAGCTCCCAAGCATCAGGAACAGTAAGGGGATAGGGTGCATCCTTGTGAGAATCTCATGTCTACTTTAAACAAGCTAAATCAAGAATTCAGAATGAGGCTTTCATGTGTGTGCAGCACCTCCTTTGTAAGGCCTCCTGGTGTTTGGCCTTCAGGGAGGCTGAGCAGTTTTACTTATTCATAGTTAGAAGTTGAAATGTTTGCAAAAGCTCATTCAGGGGTCATTTTAAATCAGCCCACACCAGAATGATATCAGTTTTGATATCTGTTTTTAGTCTTTCTGTTTTGTTGTGGACAATTATGGTGCAAAAATGCAGTTACAATGCACAGCTTGAGTTCAGATCTGGAAGGCAACTCTATTGCCCTCTAGGTTAGTTGTTACCAAAATGAGCACTGAATTCCACATGTAGGACTATGGGGTCAGTCAGCTCTATCACCTTTTGTATACACCCGACAAACGGCAACTATAGCAGCGGCCAGTCAAGGATATTAATGGATATTTGCACATAGTCACATCAGACAAGTAAAGAGACCACCCCTATCAAAGAGTTTGTCCACTGTTGTAAAGATTTGATTAAATATGTACCACTTGATCTTTCGCTCGGCTTCCTAAACTCCCAAAAGATTAACAATCCTCATGTCACAAACAAAGCATCTAGTCTGCTCCAGCTCTGACATGTGCTACTTTCAAATGGATCCTAAATAATTCCCCTTTTATAAATCTCATTTTGAATGGCGCCCACTGTAACTCATTTTGTGAATCATTTGTAAATTGGCACTGCATTTGTACTGCTGAAGATTCCTCAGGTAATTTATTTAAATAAATAAAAAAACATTTCAAACTTTGTTATTACAACAATTACAATTATCACATTAACAGGAAAGATGTTAGATTTATAATATATTTCATCCTAATTATAATTTCATTATATTTAAAGGATGTTATTTCACAATTAGCCCACATTGTATTATTTAGTTAATTACACAATTTATTTTATTACAAATTACAATGCTATTGACATTCAATTTCAAGGTAAGCATGAACTCAATTCAATATATAACTGTAATGCTATATTTAAAACAGGGGGAAACATAAAACCTCTGTCTGATGCCCAGGGGGCAGAATTGGCTGTACATAATCCAACTAAAACTGCAATATTGCATATTAACCTTTGTAGGTGTACAGGTATAATGCATAAATATTTCCCCAAGAGTCATATAAAAACAGTTGTTCAGCTTGGTGTTGACTAAAATCCAAATTGACCTGTTAAAAGAGGTGTGTAAGGAGCCTGAGGAGCCTTTTTCTTTTGTCTTTTTGTGTACAACCTGTAAACAAGATTGTTTACTTCTTCTGCGAAGCAAACAGACTGGGCTTCAACAGACAAAACATAAAGCAGGTTTGATAGAGACAGAACAGATCCTGAGGCCCAGGATCAGCAGCTCTAATGGGATTAGATCTGCCACGCACACACTGAACACCGGGCTGTGAGCTGACTGAAAAGACCTACACAACAACTTTCACCCTCTGTCAAAATAATCCATCATTGTGACAAAATGAAAACTAAGGAATCTTTCAATTTTAATAGTAAATAGTCATTAAAATAAATGTTTTTCACGACATAAAGTCTTCCCTCCATTGCTGAGGAGACATCTCAAATTCTCTTTTTTCCTTCCACCCCTAAGGGGCAGCAGAGGCCTGCATTTACCAGAGGCAGGTCATCTTTGAGCAATGACTGTAAAGTGGGACCCTCTCATTTCCAAGACCAAGAAAACAGCAGTAAGGAACAAAGGACCAAAGTATATATACTGTTGTACTGTAATATTTAGTTTTTTTGTTGTTAATTAGCTGTTCAGTTTTCACTACAGCAAATTAAGTTTTACAGGAAGAACAATAAAGGTAAGTTTTTAAGAAAAAAAATCCTCTTTCTTTCGGTTTTACACACCTACACATACACACACTTCATTCGGTGAGCTCCTTTTCCTTCTTTCAGCAAACAGGTTGATATGGTGAGACAGAGCTGCTGGGTGGGCTCCTCTGTGGGAGTGGAGGGCCCTCGGTTCAAGGCTATCAAGTGGAGTGTTCTTTGATAAAGAAAAAAAAAATGAAATGAGCCAAAAGTTTAGTGATAAGTGAAAAACGTGGCTGGGGCAGTTCTCTGGGTTGTGCTGTTGGATGCGACAAAGATTAATAAAGAGAGCAGTTCTGCGAAGGGAGAGGGTGACGGTGAGGTTAGCTGGAGGGCCAGACAGCGCTAGATGAAAGTGGGAACTCTCTCCCACAGCTGTCAGCAGTTTTTAATGTAAACTTTGCTATTGATTGGCAGAGCCGACCAGGTTCTACCACCAAACTTTTCTAGTTTGGCGGCTTCTAGTTTCTCCAGTGTTGAATGGATTGTGTGATATGAAGAGTCCAGGATCAGGTTTGTCATCTTGAGAATGTGCTTAAACCAAAACTGGAGTTATATTTCTACTAACCAAAATCTATTGTGTCATGATGCTTTTATTTTGTTGATTGAGCCATGTGTCAGATTTATCCGAGGCTGAAAGAATTATGTTGTTTCATTTTTGTAGCTGTGAAATGAGAGTTTACAGTAATATTAGATTTCTGGGCTCCAAATAGGCTCCAAAGAGCAATCCTGAGAATGTCCGCTTAACCTGTTTCAATCCATTTAAAGTGTGTGAAATCAGCACCTATATTTATCTCAGCTATTTACAAGTGAGGTTCCATGTTGAATACAGTAATCTTTAGCCTTTACACAGCACTGTAATTGAATCAAGCCATGATCTTTCATCCCTGTAGTTATTTTAAGACATGAATGACACAACAAAAATTGAAATGCACCCCTCCCCTTTCCCATTTCAACAAAAGGTCAGAAATTCAATCACCACTGCTGCTATTGCTATAATAATATATGTATGGGAAACAGCCACAGTTACTGACCGCCAAATTCTTTGGCTGCCTGTGGTCATTTTGTCTTGCCTAAGAACAGAGGCGTCTCTCACTGGAGTTATCCATTAATCCCAGCAGACTGAGAGTACAACACCAACCGATTCTTTGATTCTTTACTCTGTTTGTAATGGTGTTTGGTTCATTTTAATCAACAGTATACCGAGACATTATTCCTATTATTCCTACATTTGACTGTCTTGTTTAATTATTTCCTTTTATTTATTTTCTTATTCTAAAATGTATACAAATAGGACCACATGCTTTAGAGCTTATGATTTAATAAATTCTGTGTTTTATTTCTAGATTGAAAAGGCCTAGTACACAATTTTGATCCAAGCATATGTAAGATATGTATATGACAGTAGAGTGAGTATAGAGAGATGCATCAATGACAGTTCTCCTTTTCTATTAGGCAGGGTACATTGTTACTGCACCTACTGTACATCAGATAAATTGCAAGAACTTTTGTAAAAGCACACAGATGAACAAAAGTCTAATTGTGTGTTTCTCAAAAACAGACACATTTTTTCTGTCCTCGCCTATTAGCAACATTGTTAATGTTAAAGAATGTAATATTAGAAAATATTTCCGAGAAGTGTGAGATAAGAGAGTAAAGGAGTGGGTGTAATGTTAACAGCATGATACAGAGTACACAAGGGTGGGAGAGGAAATGTGGATTGGGTGAACAAAGTGAGTGAGGAAGTGGAGTTCAGTTGAAATAAGCAGCCTTATTAATGCACCGTCACAGCTTTCATTAGCCTCCAAGAACAAGTTGCACTGATACAAATCAGCTAGAAAGAGATGTAAAAAGAAAAGAAAATACATCAAACTAACAAAAGACAATGAACAGATTAGACAAGGTGATCCCCGGATTTTATGTGAGTGCATTTCACTGTACAAGTGGCAGTGAATTAGCCTGTATCTTAAACACAATTTAAGTGAATCTTTAAAGAACATCAGAGCATCTTGTGACAGATAAGAGTGAAACCACTCAAAAGGAACTGCCTTCCACCAACTCCCCATGTGCAATCCTCTTCCTTCATAGGTCACAAAAATATAAAAAAATAATTGCCCTCATGAATAGTGAAAAATCATCCGGAAAATAATCTAAAGTTAGCGATTAGTGTTATTATAAAAACAACTTCACAGTGTCTCTGTTTGCTTTTGTGACATTTTCCTTGTTTCATATAGAAACTGGGTATTTCAAATAGACTGCTTTCCTGTTGCGAAGAAGAGACAAATGTTTCCTATTATGATATTCTTTTGCCTGTGTGCTTGCTGTTTCTTGCAGCAGGCATTTTTAAACCCTTGCATCTATTACCTTTCACCGGGTAAATACCTAATGCTGGAAACATTTGTCAATGTATGCAGCTGGCTGAACAGAATAGATTATTAGGAAGTGAGGGGAAAACACACTGCTTCTCCAAACAGCACAAAGCTTTCCATACAAAGTATGTTTGCCTTCGTCAGACATAAAGAAACTACGGATGTAGCAGCACTGGCCATTTGCAGACATACATTGTAATACATATTCACTAACACAAATGTTAAATGTTAAATTATTTCACAATTAATTTAGACCTACCGTGTATTAATCAAGTCAAATTTATTATTTACAGAAAACACAGAGAAAAAAAGACAATAAACAAGAAAGAATAAACACACCTTGACTAGTAGCTATTGGACCAGAGGTTGTGTTAGTGTGTTTTCGAGTGTTCATGTACGTGTGTGTGCATGTAAATGTTGTGTAAGGAATGTATGCGGTTTGTATTGTGGTGTTTACATCAAGCCTCATTAGAGATTTATAGCTGACGCACTGCAGCTCATTCATTCAGAAATGCTGGGGTCAACACAGTGGAAAGGCATAAGTGTGGAAACACTGAAAGAATTATTAAAGGAGAGTACAAAAATACAAATGACAATGACTATGATGAATATCAAATGGGCTCATAATCTCAAAAGGGAAATGTTGTGGTACAACATGCAATGACCGTTTCCATGTGCTACCTGAATAAAAGAATCTGGAAACATTTGAAATGAGTCACTGTTATTAAGGATTTTCCAGAAATGACTATTTCAATCATTTGGAAGGAAACAAATGTGATCAAAAACAAACCTAGTATTTATATATCAGTACAACAGCACTTAAATATTTAAATTCAATGTAACTAAGGCTTGCAGCTACAAAACAGAACGAGAAAACAGAACAAATTATTTTTTTTGTTATATGCTGTTTGAGGCAGACAACAGGAGCAACACGTGATGCAGTGATATTCTTTGCTGGGTGAAACATTTCAAAGCATCTAAAATATTCACAATGTCTCAGCCACTGGCGATAGTCCTCTATAGTAGACTTCACACAACTAGAATGTGTTTGGTAGTGGTAAAGAAAAACTAAAAACATCAATAGTATACTGGCCTCCTGTTGGGTCCTGTGGCCAGTGTTGTGCAAACAGCAGAAAGTTGCGGCGTGTGAAGGGTAATGGGACATCCAATGCCAGGGGACAGCAGGCGGCAGAGTCACACACCGCTGCCGAAAGAAAGATGAAGTAATCTCAGGAAACAAGTAGACACACTCCACTTCGAATTTCGCCCCAAACAAGATTAAAGTGACATTATTCTATGAGAGTGTGGCAAGAGTATTAATCTTACACATAGAGGCAGAGGCTAGACAAACACAGGCTGGCTGCGATAGTATGGGAGCACATTCATTATTTTGTCAGTATATGGTGAGGTTCAGAAGTGGCCGAGAGACCACCATCATCTCATTTTGTAATGCACTGATACGACCATTACCCCCTCCTCTTTGTAACTATCTTGAAAGCATCTTTTGTGTGTAAATGATAGGTAATGAAACAATTATGTATTTTGATGTGCATTTTACTAATATTATGTAATATATTTAGTATTCCAGTTGACAGAAGACAGTTCATTTTGCATGTACACTGATGCATGTACATTTTCCAGCACAAAAAATATACTGACCAGTTATACAAACTGCTAATCCACGGCTATGAACTGACGTTGTTGATACTGAAACTCTGTGAGAATATTTATTTTTAAACTTATTTAAAAGGGACAATACAGATACATATTGATACTTAAGAAAAAGAAGAAGTGCAACGGATGTCTAATTTGATTGTTTAAACTTAAATTCAGGTTTAAACAACAAAACAAATAAATGTATATAAAAAAACTCTGGATGAGACACTGTTTGCATATGTCACTGTATTGTATGTGACTGTGTATGCATTGACAAATACAGTAAGTGCCAGTGTGTGTAAGTGTAAGGGAATCCATTCGAAACTTATTCTATTTCACATCTTTGTTGTTGTTTTCACCTTAAATGTGTGTGTTTGCACCTCTATGGGTGTATGTTGAATAAGTAGTCATGTGTACAAGTAAGTTTCGCCCCGAGAACCAAAGAATCCCCACCCATGCCATTTAGGAATTCATCACTTTCAAATCCACTAAATGAGCGTTACATTGAGGTTTTGTTTAGAACCTGTTGCATAAATAAGCCAGTCCCTAAAACCCCACTGAGAAAGACAGCGCTTTAATGAGTGGGGTTTAAGCCCCTCCACCCATCTACTCCTCCACCCTCAGCTTGGTCTCCTAATGAGCCATCATCATGCAAAACTGCCAGCTTGATACACATTAATTGGATTTTCACTTTTTCACCAATTAATTGACCAGCATTGTCATGTTGGCCAGCCTCCGAGGGCTTCTAAGAAAATGGGGAAGCTTCCCCTTTTTACTCTCACTGACTCTAATAGCCACTGACTGGAGAGGGGAAGCATTTTTCTTTTCTTTTCTTCTTTACTACAGAGATCAGCTATCTCATTATAGGCTTATGACATTTGTTGGAGCCAATCCCTTTGTGGAGAGAAAACAGTTTGTGTGCTGCTCAGTTGAAGTCTTTACAGTTTGTTAACCTGCCTCTGCCAGTGCCAGGGCCCCCGGGGGGAAAGCCTGATGTGCAGTGAGTGACTCAGATTCCTTGCACCCTAGAGGACAGACCACAGGGTGAGGGAGAGCAATCCCACGCAGCCTTGTTCAGCAAGCACCAAAACAAGGAATGAATGCGGCCATGGCATTTCACAACGGTTATTTGATATGTTGACACATCAGTGATGTTTCGAATTCTGCCAGGGGGAAGAATTGTTCACATGAATCCTTGCAGTTCAAATCCACTTGGGGAAAGTGCAGTAGAAGTAAAATTTGAGTAACCCTGTTGAATTTCCTCTTCAAAAAGAAAAAGGAAAAGAGCAAAGAGAAACGTGACCTTTAGTTAATCATATACCCAAAACTGATATTTGGAGGGCAGATTATAGTTACCTTGTTGCGTTTGTGTCATGACTTTGGTTGTTTAAATATTAACAAAGTCTTAATGCTGTTTACAGTTGGGCCCCATGGTGATGACAAGGATAGTGGAAAGGAAAAGTATCACTCTGGTAGTTGCTGTTTATTCTAATAATAGAAGGAAAAAACACATTGTGTTTACTTAAAAACAATATAAATGCATAAGTATAATGGACGTTGATCACATATGATTATCTTTTAATCTTGCTTATACCCTCTTGCAGAGCTAGTTTTATTTTTGCGTATACATTTTGATTTGTTTCACCAACATACAGCAAAGGTATATTTGTGAACAAGCCCAGACCTACTGCGACTCTAAAAGATTAAACCCACTGAAATGAACAGTGAAGACCAGGGCTGGTTATTAATCCGATCAAAGTGTTGCCATGAAGAGGACATCTCGAGGCTGACCATAGTTTGACCATACCATAGCTCATTATGCCTGCATCGCTTTGCTCCACCGACTGGTGAGCAGCCACAGGTCAGGATGACGTGAACCATTGATTGGTGCATTTTGTTGATGCATTGCTTATTTATGTAAACATCAGTTATACTGTAATTGCATTTGCAAACATTACATGGTTAATTTGTCACAAAAGGAAAAACATCCTCCATCATAAGAAAAAAGTGGAGAATAAAACAACACAATTTTGATTGAGTGGGTTTACCACAAAACGATGCAAGAAACATTTCTGTCAAATTAATCAAATCACATGCACCCACATACTGTAAAATAGTGGAAATAATTCATTTGTTACATTGAAAGTAAAAATATAACTGGATATTACTGTCTCTGAATTACAGGATAGCCAACTTTTTGCATCAGTAGCTTTCCGAGAACAGTGAGTGTTATTGATCCCTCACTTCATTTTGACAGTTATTTCATGTAATAGTTGTCTAAATGGGAGCAACTTGATGTTTGAGCTGGCCGTTCAACCTGAAGTGTACAAAAACAATAGCTACAACAGCTCTCTGGGGTCAATGAAAGGACACTTTGTCAGTAACTCTTTTTAAAAGTAAAGGTTGTTTCAGTAGCTGAAAATAAACCATCCCCTCAATCAATATCCTTTCAGTCAGAGAAGGTTGAAGGTTAGAGGTCGAACCTGAATGAAACCTTTGATTGGATAATCAAGGGCAATAGCCTTAATTAATCGATTGAGGGTTCAGGGGGAGGAGTGGTTTATAACATATAATGTGTTGGTTTCCGTAACCATGAAGGATTCCATTATTTATGTAAGACTGTCCATTATGTCACATTGGCGAGGAAAAATAGGCGTTTTTAATGGCATCAACATTTAATCAAGCAGAACTTCATTAATCCACATAATTAATTGAGCAGGCTTTACTATGCTCCTTTTGCTACCTTTACTTTCTGGTCGGACGGACATGTTTCACCATTATTGTTGTCCCATCCCTCCAAGGGTTGTGAGTTAATCTGCATGACCCAGCACCTGTCACATACTAATAAACACAGAACTAATTGACTTTGTTGCCCCACTTATCAGCTGCCTCAACAGTCAAAGCAACCTCAGAGATTTTAGTTTGTTTACGGCAGGACTACCAGGTGTGTCTCATCAACCCCCAAAACCTATAGTTCATTATATTAGTGTTTTGGGGTCATTACAGTGGAGAACAATGTATCAGAAATGAACTTGAATAATACAGGCCTTTTTATAAGATGATATCGAAAGGGGGATATAGATATGTAAATACATTTGCCTGAAGCTCGACAAATAATTTGCCCCATAAAATACAACTCAAATACAACTCCGTTTTTTTAAATATTATTTTTTATAATAATGCATCTAGAAACACTCATCAGAAATGAAGGACATAATAGTTGATCCCAACCTTTTTGGCTTGTAACCATTGAAAGCAAATCACTGGTATTATGTCCTTTGAATAATTTTGCATGCCTGAAGATGCACACATATCCAGCATTTCACAATCAATAGATTCGAGAATAATTCACAGAACTAAACGTAGTTTGCATGGAAGAAATACCTGTTTTTTTCCAGCAACCCATCAGATTTATCTTGTGAGCCTTATGGGAATCCTGACCCACAGGTTTGGTACCGCTGGTCTGTAGTGACGGCCCCTGTTTAATCGAGTGGTAGTCAAATTTGCTTTATTGGCATGACAATAAATAAGTACTGTAGTAGATGTAGTACAAGCTTTACAATGTTTGTATAATACTTCATTATATAAGTCAATAAATGGTTTGCACATTACTGCACTATATTAATGTACTACGCATCATACACTATACAACATAGTGAGACGGTTCTCCCAAGACAAACCAGAGCATCAGTTGTGTTGTCATTTGTTTATGTTCAAGTGACAAAGCCCTCTAGTGGTCGTGGTAAATGTGTGGGGAGAAAAGGAGGAAGTAGTGTGACATTATAAGAGCCACAAAGTACGTGTAGAGAGGAGGTCGGGATGGATGGGTTAACAAAACAATGGAGACCACTGTTCCTGTCCTGTTTCCAAGCTACAGTCAATGTTGGTTTCTTTTTAACCATTAGCATGGTTGTTCCCTGACCTTGTGGTTATTATTGTAACCATGACCACGAAGACTCCCTAACCTTAACAAAGTAGATATTTGAATCCAAGCCATGATCTTTCCCATATCTAACCAAGTTGTTTTGTGCTTAAACATAACCAAACCTAAACCACGTCAGTGATAGATCAGAAAACGGTTTCATTTTTTAAACGAAGATTGTCGATGGTGGTGTCAGGTCAGGAAATGCTTTTGTGACGTTCTTGGTGTTGTGTTGTTGTGTGGTAGTATACTACAATGAATGAAAAACAAACAAAGTGCTGCAGGCAATTTATTACAAATAACAAAGAATAAAACAACATATACACAACTGGTCCTCAGTGCATTTGGGGTCAAAAGTACTGAGTGTCATCAAGCTGTAGAGATGAAGGCCTCCTCTATCCGAGGGCTGAATACGATGGCAACAAAGACGAGTTCTGATCATGTAAAACTATGACTGAAGTGTCCTACTTATCCAGCAACACAGCAGCGGGAGAATGTGCCGGCTATATACAGAGTAACCACATGCCACGGTGTGCTCTCTCTCTCTCTCTCTCTCTCCCTCTCTCTGCTGCTCATATTGTCTCTTCCCTTTACACACTTACGTGCACACATGCACACGCACACACAATGGCTGTTCAAAGTTTTTCCAGGGTATTTCTCGGTTAATTAACAGATTAGTGGTGTGGGGCAGCTCTGAAGTTCAGAGGTCAAGACTAAACCCTCTAACTGGGAGGATAATCAGTGGCAGGTGGGTCCACACTTCTCCTGTTGCCCCTCACAAACCCCTCCCCTCATGACTTGAATTGTGGCAAAATAAGCCCCCCCCCCCCCCCCCCAAAATAGGCTACCAGTGCTCTTGACTCAAGCCACTGTTAATGCACCTGAAAGAGAAAGAGATGGCGCGAGGGAGAGAGTAATGGGAATGAGGACGAGATGGAACGATATTTGAAAGAGCAGGAGGGAAGAGGCCTACACTGGATGACTTCTGGAAACGAGCCATTCTTTCATACACACTGCCAGGGCCCATATTTACAAAACTGACCAGTGGGATTCTCTGAACACAGTTTCACTGAATGGAACGTGGACTGTAGGACCATAGGCCCGGGGCTAATGCTATAAAATGGAAATACAATAAGAGAGACGGGTGCAAAGAGAATGAGGGCTTGAGTCTCTTTTTTTTCACCCTCTCTCCATTCACTCCTCCCATATTCCATTCCAGGTTCTGCTTGGTGGAGAACTCCATTGTGAGCTTGTGAATGGGAGACTTTGGGAGTGTCTCTCCTTCTATTAATTAGGACTGGCCAGCGTTTCCGCTCCCCTGTGAGCCCCTTCATTATTATTTCTTCACATTCTTTTGCAAAAGTTAACCCCATTCCTTCGTTCGCACTTCAAAGACCTCTGACAAAGATGCAGTCTAGGAGAAAAAAAAGGTGAAAACCGAAGCTTTAATTTCAGAGCATCTGAAAGCTATTTCCCTTAAAAGCAAATATATTTATTTGAAAGAACAACAACATATTGCATCAAATTACAATAAGGACAAGACTGGAAATTCATTAGGAAAGAATTAGGATTATTTGATACAGGGTTAAAACACAAGATGAGGACCACAGACTTCGGAAAGCTTTACAAATATGCATTACTGAATACATTGAGTCATGGAGTACAAACGCACTTATTAAAATACCAACCTAAAATATACCTCCCCTACATCTGTGGTGAACATCAGCAAGCAAAGAAGTCCTGGGGTGCATTCTACCGCTGCCCAGCGGGCATCCATTTGCTGGCAAAAAAATCACTTTGCCTCATTAGCTACACACACTCTTAGTTTGTCACAATGCCTTTGCTTCAGTCCTGCTAACAGAGCCCCCCCCCTTCTCTTTCTCTAGGTGGAGACTTCAGGGGCCAGAGGCACAGTTTGGGTGAGTGGGGCCTTTTCTTTCTACCCCTCTCCTAGCTGGTTTAAGGGTTGTAATTATCTTTTGCTGGGGGAGGCTGTAAATTGGATTAAAGTGGAGGGTCTCGGCTGAGTGGATCACCCCCCTCCTCAGCCCTCCACTTCCCCCGCCATCTCACCACTTGGTGGGCCACACGCTGATAAAGTGCGGAAAACCGGATTTGGATTCAGCCTTAGCATTCATGGCTTCCTGCCGGAAAAAATGAAATTTTCCAACAGAAGGGGCCAGTGTGCCTGTGGTATCTGTCCGTGTGGTGTATTTCATCTGGCCTCACTCTTCCAGAAACACCATTACCTACGTTATCAGTGTGAACCGACTCAGCCTGACTGGACTAGGAAGCCTGGCCAACTACTATCCATATAGTCTTTGACCATCTCAGTATTGTAGCTCTCTTTAGTGTTGATTAATTATAGTTTATTTTATTAAACTGGCAGTTATTTATTCAGGATTTGTTGTAAGAAATATAGTAATTGTATTTATATGACTCATCATATCCTTTAAGACACTGAACAATAGTGAATTTAATGCTCACAATTTATTCTACAGGATACATAGAAAAAACATTGTATATTAGATTGACTATACAGGCAGTTAACATCAAATTGTAGGGGACAAAGTAAGGAAAGTAGATAGGGAGAGGATGAGTTTTGGGGGGTGAAGGCGTTTTCCTGTTGATCGTAAAATTCTAATCCTGTCGAGGAATGTCTCCTGGTCTTTACGGATTGCTGGGATACTGGTGCGTGAAATGGCAAGTCTACCTTTCCAAATGATGTGAATCCTGTTTTCACTGAAATTGCAAAAGCTTTTACAACTCATGGCAGGTGCAGCATTTGCATTGAATGGACTTGTCTATGGAGATTGGTGCCCATGACTATATCTGAATCCTGCCTGATTAGAGAAACTTTGCCTTAACTTTTATTTTTTTGCCACTGATAAATGTATGTACATGGGATGGACACAACAACAACAACAACAACAACAACAACTGTAAACTACACTGTAATGCAATAACTTGCAGTAAGAAAATACCCTTGTGGGTTTGATTTGGTTCTTTTTCTCTAAAAATAGCAGGCATGTAAAGCCAATAATAACACAATTCATAGCCTAAAAGATTAACATAGCTGGATCAACACTTTTTCAAAACAAACTTAAAACATTATACAATTTAGAGAGGTAGCTTTTGTCACATGCTATTGTTTTGGATTGCATTATATTGAGAAAGAAAATCTACTTAAGTACATTAAAGTACTTGTACTTTGCTTGAGTATTTCACATTTATATTACCTTTAGACAGAAATGTTTAGGTTTTTACTCCACTGCATTTATCTGACACATATAGTTACTTACTTAATATACAAAACATATGATGGCCTTATAAAATATAATTATACAGTACATCGTTATAGATTGACTACTAAACATTACTGTATTTAAAATGAGTTCCACCTCAACCAGTCGTAACATTAAAATGCTGCTTATATGTTAATTCATTTTATTAATACAAAATTATAATATTGCAATATAACACAGTAGAAAATGGTGGTAGAAAATGCTTTTTTATGCTGTATAATATTTGATATTTCAGAAATTTCAACGAATCTGTTAGCAAAGTTACACTGTAGCCACTGGCAAATGCGTACTGATGCATTCATGTAAGTTAAAATGATTTTAAGTTTACAGTAATGCATAATCAGACATTATCTTTCATAAACTCAAGCTATAAAAAATAATTAATGATGCTTACACCAGACAAACACCTTTTACATGTTCAAAATCTTTCTTCAGGTCAAAGGTTTATATCTCTCACTTCCAGACCAAATTTGTGAACGTAGTAAGTGAAGTAGCATAAGGGTTTTTTCTCAGGTAATACCAAACTAGGTTGAGTGGTCCCCTATTGCGGGTATAATGACCTGAAACCTGAAGAGCAATGAAAGAGAGTCTATTGAGGAGGGTTTTTCCATTCACGTAAAATGTCAATGCATTTTCCAACAGACACTTAGAAGGGATCAGTGGACCCTCAAGTGTTCATGAAGAAAATAACCTTTCAGTACTACAAAGGGATGCTACTCGCCTGAGCCATTCTACGACCATAACACCTCTAATGATTTAACCAAATAGCTTTGGCATTTTAGGAGGATAGAAAAAAATGAAGAATATTAACAGGATTCAGAAAAAATCAAAACACAAGAAAACATCAGCGGCCGTTTGAAATTTACTTATGCCTTCAAGCGATCTGCATGAAATGATCGAGCAAAAGGCCACACAGAATGCAATTGAGTGAGCTATCTTACTTCTTGGGTTTTAGTTACCAGCGTGGAGGTGTTTTTTCATAAGGCGCTAGAAAAACAGAGCTGCCGTTATCTGGGATGCTCTTATTTTGATGTTTCCTCAGCCTCCCAGCCTGTGCTCATTTTCCTGCTCTCAGCCACTGAGATAAATGGGAGGGAGTGCTGTTGGTAGGAGATTCCTCAACACAGTGGGAGCTCAGGGCTGTCACTACGAGTGTGTGTCTAAGATATGGACTGTTTGTAGTACTCCCCACCACTAATTCATTTATTATTACACACAAGAAACATGGCCGGGAAAAAATGTGGGTTGCTGTTTTGTCTTTTTCCCCATCATGACACCGCCTCTCTTTTGTGTTAAGTATTGGGATCAGTTCGATATATTAGAATCTGACTTTTTTTTATACAAGTCATTTTATCTCCTAAGTGTGCTCATCAAAAATATTTAGTGATGAATTAAACACAGGCACTGTATCTAATGACTATGAAAAAGACCATTTAAAGTAAATTATTATGAAAAGACATCGGCAATGAGTTAGAAAAACAATACATGCTCACATCGCAGCTTTTCATTTGTAACTTTTAATGGATTCAAAAACAAATAAAGTTGTATTGATAAGAACACAATTCTTAAAGTTGGCGCAGTGCGAGGACACTGTGTACAAAGGGGCTTGGCTAATCCATGATCACCCACAGGTCCTACATATTTAGACCGGATATGGGGCAGCAAATGAGGCCATTCTGTCTCCGTGTTTATTAGACAGTAGTCAGAACCTCCTTTCATCTTTAATTTCCTGCCGTGTCATCTGAAGAGAAAGATCAAACAGGGGACAAAGTGACCCTCCACGCTCCAGACTCCTCTGAGGTTAGTGAAGAACCCCCACTGTTCCCTCGCTCTGACCCTATCTCTCTTCACTTCCTCTTCACACAAGCCTCCTCCACAGGCTGGCCCTTAAAAGGTAAAACTTATCAAAGCTATTTGTCTGCAATGAGCCTATCTATCCTGCGTTACTGATTAGTGATTGACTCAGGAAAGCATTTGTATACTCACAACTTGATTCTGTCATTGATGAATACCATGTCACTCCCCGAGATTTAATGTTCCGTACAAGCAACCATGAATCTGTCACGTTGACTTAATCTGCTTTTAATTTGTATTTCAACTTCTTCCCTATCTCCTTGGTGTTCACCCTTCAAAATGGCCATTCAGTGAGCCTCTCCGTTCACATCAGAAATCTTTGATTGCCAATCTGTGTGATCCATGTCAATCAAACATCTGTTCGGCGTTTTGTCCACTGCTGCACCTGCTGACCTCCAAGTGACCTAATAAGCAGTGAGGTGGGAAACTACAGGAAGCAATTTACTCTCCCAAAGCTACCTTGGAAAGGGAGAGCCAATCGGGGCTCTACACAGAGTGTCCATTTTTTGATTAAATGTACTCTAGACCAGGCTTCTTATGTTTGATTTTCTTTCTTTTTACTGCACCCACAGTGTTACATAGGCAAAGGGGAGGTGAAAATTCTCCCTTCCAAATGGATTGCAATTTCCCCCCATTTAGCACCTGAAGGTAATTAGCTTGAAGAGATTGCAGAGTGAGAAACACGTTCATGGAACATTAACTCTCGCACATTCTCCAGTTGCAGGGAATTAATAGGAAAGATTAAAGTTTAAAGAGAGTAAATGCCATTAGCTCACAAACCCCTTCTCATGGGCTGCAACCAAACCATGCTAAACCAATGCTGCTGTTAAAATGGCTTTTTTTATTTCATGATAGTTTTCATCACGTTACATGCAAATTTCATAGGTGTATATTAGCATGTACACTTTGATGCATGTGAATGTGCTGCATGTTGCAGAGGCACAGTTGCCTGCAGCTTTATAATGTCCTCTTCACTGAGTTTTTGTGTGTCCTCTTAACAACCCCTGCATTATGCTAATGACAAGCTTGGCAGGTACTAAATTTAGCGGCAAGCTAGAAAAAATGTAAACACTAAAATAATCAGCTTTTAATGCAGCTTTTTAGACACTTTTTGAAGGCACTTCAAAAGAAACAAAAAAAACTATGTGTTCTTTGCTGTGCTTTCTGGGATGTTTTAAGTCTCTATATGTGTATCTAATCATTTATTTCCATCATACATTGAGTTTTGGTTCGGTTATACTTTTCTCCACTTATTTGCCCATTTAACCATTCATCCATCAATCTATCTACCTTAAGGGGATAGAGGAGGAGACGGCAATTGGCAATGAATTTTTAGAGGCCATCCCACTCACAGATTCCATCATAGCCTGAAAAATTCTGTGAGGAAAAAAAAAATGAAATTGAGACATGGTAGAATTTATTGCCCAGAAAATTCCATTCTACTATCTGATTTGAAAAGTCCAGTCCTCCTAGCTTCAGAAAATCTATTTCCCCACATTTTAATACCCCGCGTAGCAGTCCTCATAATTCATTCGAGTGTGTTAAGCTCAGTTTTATTAGATCTGAAACAAATTTTGGTGGGGATCCTATAGGTCATTAACCATGGAGTAATTTTATCCTTGTTTCCCTAATGATGCCATAATGGTGAGTGAATTTCTTAACTAAAGACCAAAGAACATTGTGAAGGTCAGCTTCATCTGCAGGCTCCTTCAAGCGCTTCTCAGAAAGATTGGAAAAGTCGCACATTTTTGAGGAGTCATTAATAACCTTAAAGCTGAGAGCCTATTTGCGTTCTCGCTCTCTACCTTTTAATTTCCCTGCTTTGTCACTCTCTCTCTCTCTCTCTCTCTCTCTCTCTCCTCCTCTCTTGTCTTTCCCCCCCTGTTCTTTGATTGCCCTCATGCAGAAAGAAAGGAATGCTGTGTGTATGTGTGAATGGGTTTGTGAGAGTCAGAGAAAAAGAGAGGGAGAGCAGAAAGGGTAGTGTAGTGACATACAGATCCCAGATGTGATGCTGCTATAATTTGAATTTTATGCCTTTGTTATCGCTTTAATCATTTTCTTTATTCGTTTTGTTTCAGTGGTCTGGGAGAGACACCTGATAGGGTAAACCACCTAGGGACCCATTTTTATTTGGAATGTGGTGCAAGGTCTAATTAGAATTTGAATTTTGCTGAGCCTTGAAATGGGTGGTACTTTATCCTGATCGCCTTAGATATTGTTCCAAGTCAATCATTTGTCATTGCAAAGCATGCCGGGAAGGTTCTGCTAATGAAGCCCTGGGTTTGTTCGCCATTTTTTTTGCTGTCCTGGCATTTTTGTCCATTTAGGCAGCCTGATGTAAGGACGACAGTGGTTATATATCCAAGTTACGACACCAGCAGGAGCACACTGTGGTTGGACTGCTGGTGTCACATCCATCTGAGGTCTGTCACCATTCAATGTCTACACACTGGAGGGTGTGAAGCATTTGTCTTCTACTGTGTGCGTTTCCTTTCATGAGAGGAAGCAGTCAGAGAGTTAGCTCTTTATTCATATTCTACATACAGTGGTGGAAAGCAACATTCAGTTTTGAGATACGTATTTGACTATTTTCATCGACTACATCTCTACATCTACTCCACTTTACTCAGTATTTTCTTCTACCCCACAACATTTCTGTGAAACTTTTTTTTTTTTTTACTCTTACTCTTACTTTACTCTTTACTTAACATTTATTTTAAAGCTATAGTCACTTTTTTACTGAAAACATAATAATATATAAAACATGATACACTGGTATATATTTAACACAATGGGGAGAGAACAACAGTACTTGAGAACAAATTTGAGGCACTTTTTACTTTACTTGAGCATTTCCATTTTATGCTGCTTTATTCTTCAACTCCACTACAGTTCAGAAACACATTTTGTTCTTTTTACTGCACATTTTAATATAAAACCCATGGTCAGTTTATAATATGAAGATACATTATAAGAGATTACATTTTCCAGTAATATATGAAGCAGCTAAATGAACTCTTATATGTAAATAAATCAATAATAACAATATAATAATATAACACTCACAGGGGACACTCTGCACAACTTTTACTTTTGATGCTTTAAGAGCATTTAGTTCCCACTAACTATTTATTTTCACTTAAGTAAACTTTTGAATGCCGCACTACTTTACTTAAAATGACCTAAAATACTTTTTCACCACTGAGGATTATATTAGCTCCACCATAACTAGCTACTTCCATATACATTAATCCACCTGACACAATAATATTACATATAAAATAGTATAAACAGTGAATTTTTTTTACTGCATAACGTGTACTTTAAATTTGTATACTTTAAGTACATTTTGTGATAATACTTCTGTTCTTTTACTTTGGTAAGATTTGAAATGCAGGACTTGATTGATGCTGATACTTAATCTGAATACTGCTTGCACCTCTTAGAAAGAATTTCAGATAAAAACAAAACATAGCAGCTCAATAGCAGCTTGACAAAGAACAATGAGTTGTAGTTAAATACCCCACTTTGTTTTCTTTGCAAATTTATAGTAATGTTAATTGTAGTTGTTAGCTAATAGCTTTTCATTATAGAGACAGAAAGAGTTTACAGACTTTGTTCAAAGGACATTCTCGCCATAGTGTGAGAACACGTGTGTGTGTGTGTGTGTGTGTGTGTGTGTGTGTGTCTCGTTTAGATGGATTCCTCCCAGGGACAGGGGACTACTAGCTGTCCTGTACGTCGCTGTGTGAACAGGAGAAGGTAATGGTGTTTTGTCACAGCCTATCTGGGTTAACGTGTGTCCTCCTCTCACGTCCCCTCCGATGCATTTTATTTCCCGAACGCCTCCTTTGGAGAGATTGGAGTTGACAGGCGTTAACATTTAGAAATGTACCAATAAATGGCATTCATGGGTGCTGATATGCCGTTTTTTGGCAGTATATGAAGAGCACTGCAGCAGCTATGTGTGCAACACTGGTATATTATCTTTAAATTAGTTATTATTTATTAATTATGCTAGTTTGTTGTGTGCCTGAGAATAAATACATACTGTAGGAGTTCAGTCCCTTTATCATTTATTTATAATGTTTGGTATTCAGTTGTATTATAAATAGTTTTCCCTCAGATCTGCTTGAGCGGGCGATATCTCTCGACCATACACATGGGACTAGACTTTTCTGTTAATTGTGTTTAAATCTAATTGGAACTGAAGTAAAAAGTCTGGAACGCCTGCTTTGAACTCCTTTGAAAATAAAATAAAATTCTTCTGACAAGATGATGGATCACCTGTAAGTCTACCTGACACTGAAATTAGGGTTTTTAATGACATGCTGCCTCCTCCTAGATGTGAAATTCAAATTCCCTCCCTGGTCTCCCTCTCTGTCGTCACCTGTCCCTTTGACTCGCGTACGCCAAACACAGGCACTTTGTCTTTGTCACTGGGAGCAGGACAATGTTTTTCACCAGCAAGCTTTTGTATTAACCAATCTCATATGGAACTGAGGACATAGCTCATTGAGCACCATGTTGTTGTTACGTGAGCGTATTTTTCCTTTCATAGGGACCAGCCACAGATTTTTTTGTACCACTCATTTTATCCCTACTGTAGAGCCCCCCTTATTGTTCTATACATCATTAGAAATTCTGATTCCTGACAATGTATGGATCAGAAAAAGAAAATAAATTATATTCAGTTTTTAAAAAGTCTGTCAAGCTGTAAAAAATGCACATAAATACATATTTCATAGAAGTAATACTGATGAGTGTTTTAAAATCACAATATTCCCTGGAGTACTCTGACACATTGAATTAAAGCTGCACTGAACAAGGAGTTGAGTATTTGAGCTCTCCTGGCACAGCAGATGATGGTGGTATGGTGTCACCTGTAATCAGGTGTGGCACCTCTCATGAAAACCCGCATTGGCTCCCTTGTCACCCCACGTTGCTTCGTTTCAGCGGGGGCCACAGTAATCCATCCTGAAGCATGAAGGAAAGGCCCGGGCTGGCTTTGAGACTGGGGGCAGTGAGAAGCAAATGAAAAATCAATGCTACTGTGACACATTAACTTATCCTCCAATTTCATAACTGGCATTTGGTGTCGGGAGAAATCTGTAGTGTGGAGGTGGCTGGTTGGGCCTCTTTGGCTTTATGGCCACTGTGTGCTCTCAGCTGGTGGAGGAAGTCGGCGACAGTGGCGAGTTACAGACAAATAATAAAAGACAATGAAAACTCAAGGACTTCATCAGCTGTAGCTGCTGTGCTCAATGAGAGCAACATGCAGTGCAGGCTGCCCTTTGGGCTTAGCTCAGCAAATGAAGCCATGTTTCAGTTTCCTTGTGCATTAACGTACACATTAGATTTACCATTGTTAAGTATAACAGTATGTATCATGTCACGGTAGCTGTTTGACATTTCTGACCAGAGATGTAACTAAACCGTATACCTAAAGGATGTTTATATACAACTAATTAGTTTTTCTAGAATACGTTTCCAGGGAAACATAATCACTGGATCATGTTCAACTGGTGTTTGCATTCTGTGTCGTGTGTGGTTAGGTTTAGGCAACAAAAGACCTTTGGTTAAGGTTAGGAACAATTGAGCTTTGGGTTAAATGTTAAGACAGTAAAAACATTGTAGCGTGTGCTTCGTGTCACTTTTAACTTTTTCAAAATGTAACCAGGGCCACAAATCATGCTTTAGTTGCTATGAACAGATATTGTAGGAACAATAAATGAAATATATTGTCAGTTACACTTTGCAAAAACATTCTGTATAAACATTTTGCAACTTGGCAGAACACTTCATCATTGACTTAGAGTAATTTAGGTGGCATTAAATTTCTAACCAAATGTATTTATTGTTGCAAATTAGTGTTTAAACTACATTTTTAGGAAACAGGGTTGGTATATTAAATGTATGAGTCACTTTAAAACCTAAGCTTACTGTAATTGTGTGTTTTTAAAATGATAACTAGTGCCTTCTTGTTACAAGAATCCTTTTATTTGTAACGGGAAAACATAAAGAAAGATTTTAAAGGAAAAAGTAAAGGAGAAATGATTCGAGAAAATGACAAATTTTATTGCTCGCTTTGCCTTTGAAGTTCCTCTTAATTCAAAATAAGCTTGCCGCTCATCTGTCACATCATAACAATAATAATCTGCAGCAAGTCAGTGGAAATAGTGGAAAGAAAAATGGCCTTCACTTGGAGAGCCGGCCTCATCAGTACTCTCTCTCAACTGTTAAATGTATTTAAACACTAAATTAACAACCCATAAAGGGCCTCTGGTACACTACATTCAAATTAGAGCCAGTTCTTATTTACTGCCACAGAACTGCAAAAGTGACACTTTCCCTGATCACATTAAGAAAAGCAACGGAGTGACCTTGGCATAATGGAGGTGGATGAGATACGAGCGCCACCACCCTCGTCCTCAAAAACACACAGATTCCATGTATCCTCAGCCAGCAGGCGGGGATGAAAAAAAGAGAGAATGATAGAAAGAGGATGACTGTCCTCATCCACGGTGTCATTAAATCATCAGCTAATGGTGTTAGTATCAGTTCAGCTACTGGTGCTGTGGCGAACCAGTGAAATTTATGGGAATGACATCTGAGAGTTGGAAAACATGAAAGATAGAAACACTCCAGGTCTTAGTTTTAGAAAAGGCACAGCCAGCTTGCAGTTCACCTCTAAGTTCTGTGCCAGGGGTGTTGGTGTCATCTTGTTTAGTGGGAGTTGATCGTTCACATATTTAATGCTTTAATTACACCTCAACAGCTGTGCACAGTGATTTAAGTTTATGGATGTGAAAGCTCTTAATTATGAAGCAAAACGCATAAAGTCATTTCTGATGGTGGATGCAGACAATTAAATTTATTTAAGATTTTCTGCACAGGCAGAGTAAACTGCTTTCTGAAAATGACCCTTACTGAAATGCACAATATGCCGTAATGTGTTCTATAATGTATGATCAGTGTGAACAGAAGGCATCAATCAGGAGGCGTCATTGAAAAGCAAAGAACACATTCTTGTGTTTCACATTCATAGCACACAGGATACAGTTTCTCTAAACAAAGAAGGACACGAGAGGGACAAATATGTGAGCCTCAGACAAAAGAGATGTACCTTCCTATCTGGAAAAATTTTGGGATTTGATGAGCCCTGACAATAGGGATGCAGTATTCAGGTCTTCATAGACCAGGATGACTAGTGTCTGCTTTCTGGCTGTGAAAAAAAAAAAATCTAAACTAAAAGATAATTATCCGAGCACATGTTCATCTTAACATCAGTATATTTGTGTGGTTGAAAGTTATGTTTGTTGAGCTTTTTTTGTGTAAAGAAAAGGAAGGTGAATTGTGACAAGCATCAAAACGTCATGTATATATACACATTTACCGACTTAATGTCCTGGCTTCAATCAAAGTGACTTCTACTCGCAGGGAGCACAACAACCCAGCCCAAAATGAAAGACCACCGCTGACTGTAAAACCCTTCAGGATAATTTTGTTATTTGTCAGATGAGATATATTATTCGTCCGCTGGTCACTGACACTCACACAGTACTGATGTGCCTCTTCAGTCAGGTTCTGCTCGCATTATTTGGCAAATTGACTCATGAGTGCCGTTTGGTAACAGAAACGTAATGTGGCACATTTTTCTTTCTTTCTCTCGCAGCACCCTTTATTCTCTCTCAGCGCTGCTCTCTTTTGGTCTCTCTTGCAGTCTTTAAAGGCTCTGTCCTTTTTTTCCAGTTGAGGGGTTGAGCTCTGGACTTGGACTGATGATTTAAAATAAAGTAATTCCCTTAAATGTTTTTTAAAAGCTGCAGGAGTCATGATATCATGGCCATTATTGATGACATCATTATTATGTATAGGATTTCTCAGTGAATAATAACCCATGATCTGTCATTTTTCCTGTTATTGGCACTGCAAGTTGTAAAGGTTAGGTAATTTATTTTAATGTTTAATGTGTCAGCTGGTATTGCCATGCACTAGTGTCCCGATATATTCCACACTTAAAGGCATTATTGTTCCATTTTACTCCGGCTCACAATCCTGGAAAAGTACTTGTCATGAATAATCCACAAAGTCTTATTTAATTGTCTTTAGGCCGTTCTGTGGTTGATACTCAGAAGGTCAGAGTGAAAACCAAAAACCAGTAAGAGATTATAGAAATGCCACACATAACCTCTAAACATACGTATAAAATATTCTCTTTGCCAGAAACCCATTTTTAGGTAATCATTTATACATATCTTGCTGAACTCAGCCTACAAATGTGTTTTACAGTGAAGTAAATATGCAATCTTGTTGGATATATTTTCCTTAATTTAATCTATTATTATTATTCTTTTTTAAACCATGAAAAATAGGTGGACAGATTCTGCTATATGAAACATGGAACACAGCAACAGAAAAAGGCCCCACATACAAAGACATTTCTGTACAGCATATTCCCCAAAGATGAATAGTTGTTTGGTGGTATGGTCGTGCAGAACAATGAGAAGGATTTCAGGAAAATGGGCTTTGGGGTGGCATTGTACGCATACATTGTGGAGGGGGGGGGGGAATCAGCACGCTTGAGCGCATTTAAATTTACACAAACTCTCTAGGAATGACAGTGATAAATGTTACACTCTATTCTACAATATGTTTAATGCATAGGTCTGAGGAGTTAAGTTTTCCCCTCTGGTACGAGGCTGCTGTTGTAGTTACCACTATATGTTACATCAGATTCCCTTCCATTAAAATGCCAAGTGGCACAGTGAAGACAGCAGGAGAATATGACACTGAATTTGTTTACCTGTCACCTTCCCATATCCTTCATTCCCCCCCCCCCCCCCTGCCCCCCCCTTTTTGTGTGCATGTGTCTGTGTGTGTATGACTTAGTGAGTGCATATGTGCCCTGAGATAACTTTGTTATGATATGGCACTATATAAATAAAACTGAATAGAATTGAAGGTGTAAGAGGTCAGGCTTGACACATAGAACAAGAAATCGAAATATAAAATGCACACGAAATAATCTCGGCATAATAAGTAACTCTTTTCTTCTCCGTCTACGCAAAGATACACACTACATTTTCTGGTGTATTTTGCTTTACTGATCAAACCTCAGCAAATGCATTATGGTACTGTATGGATGGACTGTCAGACCTCTCAGGAAAAAAAAAAAATCTATCCTTATCACTGAAGAAATTCAACTGTGACTGGCCATATCGTGGTGCATTTCCTGTGCTCTGCCTATGACTGTCACAAAACAACCAGACCACTGCTGTTGACATACACGGAAAAAAGCTTTGAGTTCTCTCCCTCACTTTCTCCTTTCTCTCTCTCTCTCTCTCTTTCTCTCTCTCTTTCTCGGTCACACACGTTGTACACATACGTACAGAGAAGCACTTGTGTGGATTAAAAGAAAGTGTATGTTGGAGTCTCTGACCTGCGTTTGATCTCCTGTAAGCAGGGTCTGCATGAGTGGCTGAGTGTACTTCTACTGTATGTGTACCACTGTAAGCACTGATAAGATAGCGTGCAAGCTTGATCTCTCTTAAGGATAAGTGTTTTGGCTCACATTGCACCTGGAAAGACACTGTAACACCTGAGTGGATGTTTTAAAAATCTACTGTATACCAGGGTGCCACAGTATATATCAGTGAAGCAACTGGGGATTATAAACACACACATACACACACACACACACAGACAAACTTTTTATGTTTGCTCTCGCCATGTAGGTTTGGGAGATATGTTTCTGAGATCTGACTCGCTTTTATTCTTGTTGTTATCACCCTGTTTTTATAATGAGGCGTTTTTTTAATGTAGCCGAAAATACAAAAAAATACTTTTCTATTCTGAGATGGTATTTAACAGTACTGAAGAATAAGAAATTTATAATGTAAAAAAAATGTGAACCACTGTTCAACATCCTACCTGCAACAGTATAATTTTGTCAGCCAAACTACTTTGTTTACCAAGTGTTACTCATCTTTTTGTGGTTATGTATAGCATGTCCCAGGTAATTAATCAGTCTTTTGTGGACTGATCATGCTGTTTTATAAATGTGTAAAAATAATTTGGAGCTGTCGTGTTTTGTGAGTTTTTAACTCTGTTTGCTGAACTGCTAACTAAAGATGTCCTTCTATTCGTGTGATTCAGAAGAAAACCTTCCTTTTTTTACCCTCAGTATGCAGCTGGAAGAAATCCTTGTTGTAACACAATTTTTCCCTCATCTGAACACAACAGTATTACCAGTGAACAAGTGCAGGAGTGGCTGGTTCAAGCTGCACACAGCCATTATATTCTTTAGTTTTATGACCCATACAATAGCCTGGGCCAAGCACAGCTCCTTGTGTACTGTTGTAGGCCCACTGTAAAGCCTGTAATATGTAAACAAACAAGCACAAACTTTCTCTGATTTACAACATTAGCGGGTCTTGGCCGGGGATCCTTCACCACCTCCAACAGGCCTGAGCCAGCCAGCAATTCCAGTCGCAGACAGCTTGAGCACTTTCGATTTTATACCTCAGCAATTTTTATAGCGTCTTTAGCTCTGCACGCACAGACCCCACCATATCCTCTGGAAAGAGAGAGCCTGCGAGAGGCAGAGAGGAAGAAGCAAATAACAATATTGCACACACAAAAAAAGAAAACAGGTGTTGATGAAGGATGCTAAGTAGCTAGGCCATGTGACTTGAACTGTTTTGGGCTGTGATTGGACCCTGATGCAGAATGCGGTGCCGTCCTGGCTTCTGATTGAATTGGCTGATGGTACAGTACTGTCTCAGTGCCTCCCGCTCAGATTAAGTAAGGTAGAGTAGCCAAGCCTCTGAGGGTTTTAGCATCTGTGCAAGGTTGCTGTAACTGATACTGTGAAGTTATAATTAAAGGTTCCAACTGAGAGAGCCTCGCTTGATGCAGTTCACACCTTTCCTCTCTCCTGCAGGATAACCAGAGGAGTAATGTGGGAGGCAGGATAGCAGCTGAAAACTGCATTTTAAGTACTGTCTAAGAGCTTGTTTGTTCCCGTGCAGATGTGAGTACAGCACTGGAAAAAAACACATTAAACTACAACAGGTCAATATCTATATATCTCTTCCATTCCAGTACAAATGTTATATGTGGTCTGTCATTATTTACTAGATATTTCCCTGCTACACCTGCAAACAAAACTGTAAAAACCACAGTAAAATCATACAATGGATAAGTGTTATGGTGGATTAGTCCCTGTAATTGCCTTTCAAAATATATATTATTTCTCTATTCTCTTATTTCAGACTTGGAGTACTGGTATGCAACTCTGACTCCATATTTTATCACTTTGGGAACAAGGTTAGAGCTTTCGATTGCCACACACAGTCTCCCATTTTTCATTTACCTGGCAGAAAATCAGATGCGACAGTTAAATTTTGACAGTAGAAAAAATCTACTCTTTGCCATTAGAGCTAATGTCATGTTTCTGTGCTAATCCCTCATCATTTTTGGGCCTCATTGCCTATTTTTCTCTATGATATTAAGTATTCAAAGCTCATTTACATTCTTATTTTTCAATTTGCTGCTGCAGTAGTTTAATTTATTCCATATAATTTCTTTTTCTGAGAGGGACATTAATCATTGACTGTACGTTTTAGTGCCTCTGGGATTTTTTTAATCAATAAAATAAAGGGATATAAGCCTCAGCACTGGGCTAGGTTACAAAGGCTGTATGGAGGGGTTGTTTTATTCAATCCCTTCTGTTTTACCAGATCTTTATGTTTGTTCAAATTCAATTATCAGTCTTAGAGCACCTTATTATTCCGTCTTGTTGATAAATGTGTCCACTTGCATTATCTTTTTTTGCCTTTCAATATTTATACATATCTAGATGTTGTGGCCCCAGGAGAACTTTTCAAAAAAGTTATTTCTATTAGTCTTTCTCGGTTTTGTTTGTAAAGCAGTGACAAAAGCATGTCTCCGAAATAACACTCATATCAATAAGGGCCTCCCTGTAATGCTTCTGGTAGTTCTATATTTCTGGTCTGTTAAGCTGGAGGCCTAACCACTTTCATCCTCTTTCTTCCTCCCTTTTCTTGTTGTTTCTTCATCCTTTCACATTCATTTTATGCTTGGCTATTCCGTAGGCTATCAGTGTATTAATGCCATGGCTTAAGCCAAACAGCCTCCGTGAGATAAGCCTCCGGGTCGTCATGTGGCTGTTCACAGTTCATACACCGCTTTCCCCCCTAGTTGGAAACCCCAAATCATTTAATAATATTAAACTGTTTTCAGTGTGTGTGTGTGTGTGTGTGTGTGTGTGTGTCCCATTTTTGTGCTTCAACATTTTCTCTCAAAATTTCATTTTATTTGTTTTTTCATTTCCTTGCTTCTAGCAGAGACGTTGCACATCTTCGTTAGTTATCGACTTGTTCGAGAGGTTTGACCTTCCAAAGGTGTGAGTGAAGGTGGTGGTTTGACCGTTGGTTGATGGAGGGGTCTGCGGAGATGGAGGGGGTCTGTAAACTCTGATACATAATGCTGTGGGCTATAATACTTTGTGCATGGCTGGTCGCAGGCCTGCTAATCACAAGGAAAAGACCCCACTGTCTCACTCCATAAACCTGGCCCCGGTAAGAAGACAGCCATGGGGGCACAATGTCACTTGTAAATCCCAAATTAAACTCAACTGCCCAAAGCTCGCCAGTGTAAAAACACCCTCACCTCAATCGCGCCTCCCATGTTGTCCTCTCAGCCACACGGGGTGTAAAAAAACGGACAGCGCGCTGATAGGTGTCCAGGTGTCAACGGTATCAAGGTTTTGGAGTGGTCAATTTGTCCGCTTGTTGGCCACGTTTGGCTTTATGCATGTATTTCATGCCACAAAGCTTTTGCAGCAATTGGGCCTGCCTACCAACCCCCAACTCCACCACCTCGAACCCTACATTCCTGCCTTGTGACAGAGTGCTTTGTGGAAGTTTACAAAAATAAGTATTGCCAAAGAAAAAATAGATTTGGTGTAGCTTTTCTTCAAAACCCTTGTCTTCATTGTTTCATAGATTGCAAAAGAAATGTCTTTATATGCATAGTGGCTAGTTTGAGCTTGCTATAGGGGAGGGGAAATTGTCTCCTTGAAGGCAATCTGTTCATTAAGATAATGTGTTAGTTCCAATTAAACTAACATTAAAACGGTCCCCATAAAGAGTTGGAGTCAGCGTTTTTCCTAACTTGCTCTTTTAATTACATCGTTCCTCTCCTGTCATTAAGGATATTAAAAATTCATTAACAAGAATAGTACTGCGTCACATCAACAAATCAGAGAGACTTTCATCTCATGTTGTCAAAAGATTATTGCCATTAGTGATTTCATCTGAAAGGCGTTAAGTTTCCCTTAAGCGATGTTTCAGGACCCGAGTGTCAACAGGTTACTGCAGTAGTGAACTGTCAAGTTGTTAAAGCCTCACATTTATTTGCAAGGTGTTTTAATATGGGATTTAATGGAAAATGAGGGAGACATTTAAATGATGAATGAGTTTTGGCAACATAGGGCTTTATGTGTTGTATTTATCCATTTATTAAATGTACATTTATTTGCAGCGACATCCAGCGTCCCCTCTAATGTGATTCCATTGCCGGCTGTTATGTTTTCCGTCAGTTATATTTCTCGCTCCTAATTTGTTTTCATCAAATGTGTTTATGGCTAGCTGAAACTGTTTTACAGCTTCACTATCGAACCGTGCTGTTGCTGTTGCAGGAAATGAGTCTGTCCATGAATAACATAAGCTCTGCCAGTGTGATCTTTGCCAGAGAGAAGAAAAGAGAGAAACTAAATCTGCATCTCTTTCATATCATAACTGCAGGTTGATCCTTTTGCTGCTGCAGTTTCAAACAGATATGAAGCTGACTTTCTAGTATAATAAACACCAGTGCATGGCCTAGGCTAACCCACCTAATGATGAAGATTAAACAGATAGAACAAACATACACACACATGGGAAATGCAGCAGGTGTTAATGTGAAAATAATTATGGGTTTGGCATGAAAATGAAGAATAATTAAATGAATAAATGTAAAACAACAGCTTTGAAATGTTTTGTTGGCACAGAAATGCTTTTTGTGTCCCAAATATTTCCCCTGTGGTATCTGTGAACACCTTCATGCAAATCTTACTCAGTATTAAGAAAATGAAGCAGAACTACATGAGGGAATGATTTGCAAACTGACTTGAGTATTGCAAATTTCTGACTTGCATGTCAGACATGGATTTTTTTAATGGCTGGAAACGCAGACTCTCACTTACATTATAATATTTTAAGCTTCACTATTCTGTTGTTATTATTCTTGTTTATTTAAAGTGATGATAAATGGTCTCTTAGTGAAACACGGGGACCCTCTCTGGCCTCCTAACTATGCAGTCATAAATCTTGCAAAATGTGATGAGGCTGTAAAGGTTCTTAACATTGTTTTCTTTTTCTTTTCTGTAGTGAATTGCTAGAGAAATAATAGGGATAATGCCCATGTTAAGGCCATATGTTGCTAAACAGAACATTTATGTCATTTTCATAATTACCACAAGGGACATGTAAAACAATGTTCAGAGGTGGAGGTTGAGGTGGGGCAGAAAGGAGTGTTAGTTAAGTATTTCTTCTTTTTGCTGAAGGGAGGGTAGTGAGACTTTTTGTGAGACCTCAGCAAGAAATTCCAAACTTGGTTTGGAGAGGTGCAAGGTTTATTAATAATTAATTGAGCAATCCATGCTTCTGTGTTGTGCAGGTCAAGCCTGAGCATGTTAACATAACTTATGATAATAAGTCTGTTTTGTCTAATGTTTTTTGCATGATGTTTGTAATTTGAAGTATGTTGTGTCATTTTTGGGAAATGAAGTTTAAAATCATACGTGTCCATTTTCCAATACCTATTTTACTCCTCAATCTAAACAATCTAAACAGGTCATATTAACAAACTAATGTTAGTTAGTTACATTATAACTACAGTGGGCTAAGTTTGGAATTATGAACAGTTGTTGCAACCGGGAACAGGAGTGTAAAACAAATGTGCTACAGCACTTATTTTTGGTTTGGTCATGGATGAGTATTTTGGACCAATCACCTAAATAATCCTTAAATACCACAACAACATTGAATTTTAAGTAAAAGTTTTCAGTTTCCATCCCCTGAAACAGTAAAAAAAAGAAGAAACATTTAGGCTAATAACTCTTTATCAAGGAGTGTGACCAGTTTATGAACCCTTAACACACATACACCTTCACTGAAAGCTGAGAAAAAGAAGTGCATATTGTCACCACATTATTAATATTCCATTAGGAGCTGTTGTGAAATCTATCTCGGTGCAGCCACCATTGTATCATAGAGCAATGAAATATTCATATCCTAATTAATTGGCATCAGAGGGGTGCCTTGTTTTGTTTTTCAAGTAGTACAACAGTAAAGTAAACCAGAGATTAAACTGAAACATTCCCCACAGCAGGTGATGGGATTAGTGTATGAAGTTATGGAATAAAAAGAAACATTATCTATGTACATTTTAATCCCCCTCATTGTCTCACAGATAGCCAGAGATAAAAGAAACATTGCTCTATAAAAGTGGGCTTTTGTTGGTGAATCCTGGACAGGTTAGCATGTTTCTCCTGACCCAAAAATAATCACCATGACCACAAATCACACACACCTCCCGCAAGTGCAGTTATTGAATTGCATTACGTTGCCCTGTGGGGCTCCCATTACTCACTCTGGCTAATCTGTAATGACTGGCTATCATCAACCAGCCGAGCCCAAATGGACTCTTTCATTGATTATAGTCAAACAAACAAAAAATCCAGTAGTCCAACACAAAACAATGATTACGAGAAACTATCTTCACAGCCCCCTTCACTTCTCTCCAATATAACTCACTTTATAATCCAAGTTATGTATTTCAGCACACCTCCTCTCCCTCAGAGAAATATGCTATTGATCAGGCCCGTGTGTGTGCACGTATGTGTGTTTTTATGTACATTTTCGAACGGACAGCTCTGAGCTTCTGTTTTAACATACCGGCCCCGCTCTTATTGGCTTCGGTCTGGGGACCCATATCCCAGCTGTGCTTGAGATCCATCAACCCTGACAGGTCTATTGTACCACCACTCTTCACAGACTCTGACCAACGACTCGCACTAACATATCACTTTCAATTAGAAAAACATCCATGAGCAGGGATATAGGTGGATTTGAAATGCCTGCAGCAACTAACAGGAGGCACATCAGGCTGCTAATTTAAGTTTTTTTGCATCCACAAAAAATCATGTTCAGCTTTAATAATGAGAAAGAAAGATCATATTTTGAAACTAACATTTTTCACATTACAGCTGTAAGAGGGTGGAAAATATATTTTATTTATGTAATCAGTTCATCCATATACCACTCATCCTGTTCACAGTTGCACAAGGCCAAAGCCTACCAGCATGCATTGGGTAAGAGTCAGGGTACACCATGGACAGGTTTATCACATATGTATTGAGAATCTCATCATCTGCTGTAAATATATTCCTAATTTAAATATTGCTACTGTATATTCCACCTGCTTTTGTAGAGATGTGTGTAATCCAAATACTTTTGTATTGTAATTATAACTGAACATTGCTGTCATTGTTGCAAGCCTGATACCTTAGTATTTAACCCTGGTGACCACAGATTATATTACAGTATATGTCATGATGATGAAAGATTGCAATTCTGTGGCTCCAGTAGGAATCACTGGGTTAGCTATGGCAGAAAATGTATTTATCATTACTATGTTAATTCTTTACACAGAAAGAGGCTCATATAGTGCTTGTTAGGGGACACCATAGAGAAAGATCTTACAATCTTGCTTAAGAACAAATTAATGTCTTCCTGAATGATAATAACTTCCAACAGAAACAAGAAACAAGTCCACTGGAAAACTAAATCAAATAAACGGGGTCTTGATGGTCCTTGGAGGCCTGAGGATTCTGAATTCCAGAAATGAATGGGTATTTGAATGATTGCTGCTGTGACAGGCTTGCTGTGATAGAATAACACATTCTGTTGAACAAATAGGCCCTTGAGTGCCGGCTGGTCCCAGGGGTCTGTCTATAGCCCCGAGGCTAAGGCTTTCACAGAGATGGGCTGCTCACAGCATGGCTATACCCTGACAAACACTCTGACTGTTTCTGTAATGCTCCCTATGTGAATGCAGGCATATTGTTAGCAAACTGTACGGTGCACGCAAACATATAAAGACATGCATGTTGGTGTGTGCATGATGAGTGAATAAATACTGTACATAGAGTCAAAGTGGATAGATAAATAAAAGACTGTTTGGTACAATTTGTATAATCTCGCTCCTCTCCCCCAACACAAAAGACTACATCAAAGAGGATCTTGTTCAACCCTCCTAATGCAAACTATTAGTGTTACTACTATTTTATTTTTACTGTTGAAACTATAACTATAAAGAAAGATCTACTGTGAATCTATTGGGACCGAATCAAATCCCGAACTCTCCTGGTTTACCTTGTTGCAGCGGTATGTTAGAGAATGCTCCAGCAGGGGTAAAAGCGCTGGTGCTCAGCGTTCACTGGTGCCTTACGAGACATGTTGCTGGTGTTGTAATGGCATGAATCCTACACTGCAGCCCGGCACCCCCACACAGCACGCTCTTTGATGATGTCACAGGGTTAGATAGGCGCCATTGTAGATATGGGCTTCCAGCGAGCCACTACACACTGTTCTAGCATCTGTTGAAAAAGAAACACCCTCCCAAGTCCCTTTGACACAGCTTTTTTTTTTTAAAGGAGAGCTGGACAAAAGCCACAGTTTCTTCTGTGATATCCTGTTAAGGCTGTTCTGGAGCCAGCCAAGCATGGCCTTCCTTCAGAGAGCAGGGGCAACATCATTCAGCTTCCTCCGTGTGATCCAAGGCACACAACAAACCCTGTGGTCTACAGCTCAGTGGCCAAGGAAAAAGACCCGTCACACAATGTCTTTTACCCATACGCACATTCAGAGGCATGCACATTATGCATCACCCCCATTTGGCACAAGCGCATGCATGCACACATGAAAAAAGAAAAGTACATTTTAGTCTTGTGAAAGTGCTCTAACGTATAACTTTTGAAATTATTTTAATTCATTTAATCTTATGTCATAAGTTATCTTCCATACGTCCATACAGGTTAACTTGTGGAAAAGCAGCTCCTTAACCCTGCTTCATCTTCAGCGGTTCATCCCTAAAGGCAAAGCGACCTGTTACCTTATGATTATGCCCTGCAATAATTGCAAAAGACACACAATGGGTTGTTGAATGGTTCTCACATTGAGCAAGAATGGAAAACAAAGGCCTTTGTGCGGTATGCTTAGAGGGAACCTACATGTTGCCACTCCAATAGACCCTCTGTTTCCACTGGGCTCAATTAGACCAGTGCTAACTCTGTATAATTAACACCCCCAACAGAGTAATCAAACTGTATCTAAATTACTGGCAATGGCGATGGATTGAGGAAGGGGTTTGAGTGGTGGGGGTGGATAAAATACAGAAAGCATATCTCAGGGGCAAACATGATAGAATTACAAAATGAGCAGCTTGCAAACTGTCTCAGCTTTGATGAAGAAACGTTTAATTATACCCCTGGTGGAAAAGGTCCCCTATTGTCTAAAGCTAATTTGTCCCTTTTGGCTACTTCCCTGCCCCAGAGGCCTGTCTGTCTCAGGTTACTCCCCTCCTCCTCCTTACCAGCCCACTGCCACCCTGGGTATCAGCATCTCCCAGCTCCAAAGACAACCACAACCTTGAGTTAGGTCCAGACAGTATTTTGTTTGTTAAGTGTAGCCCAAAGATCTGGGCCCTTGGGAAAAGATGAAAGGACGAGTGCCGCCTCCCTCTCAGGGAAAGGATCAAGCAGGTCAATTTCCTCTGACTTTGTCCTGTCTTGGAGTTTGTATTCCCTTAGTTCACAAAGGCCACCATTGGACTGGACCGGAGGCTCACTCTCTCTCAGCTGCCCTGTCTCTGCCCCCATTTGATTCACAGAATAATAGATGGCAATACATGCCTCCTAAGCACAACTCCTTTTTAGAAAAGTGAAACAAGAGATAATACTCCCTGAAAAAGGAAGGGACATCCAAATAGAAACAGATACTGTATAATTCAAACCAAAAGTTCTTGTGGGACACTGTGAAAACAAGATTATTGTAAAAGAAAACATTTGTTTTTTCTTAGACATGGCTAAAATGTTTTGAAATGTCTGAGTGTTTTATTTGAAATATTGATAAATCATTAGTGCTGTTCCTTTGTTTCCTATTTAGCCTTGAACAATTTCTCATGCTTTCCAGATAATAAAATTAAATACATTCACATTAGGCCTGACATTGGATCCAGTTCACATTTAAATGCAATTTAAAAGGAGCATATATTTGCATAGTGAATTAAAATTAAGACCTAATTATGCAAATAAATTATCAAATGCGACAGGGGATGGTTTTCAATTCAGTTAATATCTCATTTTGTGAGACAATAGTTACTTGATAGTCCAAACAGCATTGCGCCCATTTCGCTGCAGAGTTGCACAACATACTATGGTGTTAAATATTCAGGTGGCATTTAATTACAAAAAAATATAAGCTCATAAATTACAAGCCTTGCTTCTTAAATACACTTAGACAAATCTCCCTCCCGTAGGAATTAGGTTTCCTTTATACATACCCCTTAATTCATTTTGCATGAGGCCTTTTGAAACAGATAGCTGTGAGATGGAGAGAAGGAAAAATATGAGCCACCATTAAAGTTCATGTGAGGATATTCAACACTTAATGTGTGCATTAAAATCAAATATTACACCAATTTATGAATAATCGTTATTTTTTAAAGGTGACTATATTGCTCACAGTAACAATAAGAGCAGGGCGATTATTGAATTTACAGTTTTGCTCATTCCACTGTATTTATCCAAATAAACATGTTGTGTAAGTTTATAATCAGAATTAAGCATTAATTGATAATATTATATATAATTCTGTTCATGTGTATGTAAACCAAAATAAGCAAGTTCATTTGATTACGAAGTGAAACTCTAAATGGTTAATCAGCATTTCTGAGAATTTTAAAGTTAGTAAACATCTTTTAAATATGAATTATCTCTGAGGAAGAAATGGAAAAGCACAATTCCCGAAAGAGCGCCGCTCTGTTGAACATCACCTGAAACAAAATGAAAAACACTGCAACCAAAATCAACTGAACAAACAAATCCCCACCATCATCATTATCCACACCCGGTCTGACACTCAGCAAGCACAGAGGGTCAGCCCAGATAAGAAATCCTGTACTTTACATGAATTTACAATAGGGGGGAAATAAACCCTCTCTCTCTGACAAGTGATGCCTTCAGCAGGGGTCCTCCATTATAGAGGAAGCAGTCAAGGTGCCTGAGCAAAAATATTTAGTAATCTATAGTTTTGCCAAAAAAGACACCGTCATGTTCATGATTTTTAATTAGTAGCCATTTTAAACGACACCATTAAAACCAAAGATGCATCTCTTTGGTAGATGGTTTTTATGTCGCGGACGTCTGTTGGTAGTTTGGCTTAATTTAAAATCCCATAAGGATAAGCATGAATTTAAAAAATATACAAGTTTCGCTCAAGCTGATTATCCATATTTTCTCAATCAAAGTATAGGAGATGAATAGCAGTGTGTCAATGAACTGGGCAACCATGACATTTGCTTCAGCATTAATTAACAAAGTTGTGAAACAGAGTTAGCTAGCGCAGAGGTCAAGCTCTGGAAGGAGAATACTCATGTATGAAGTTGCCATTGCCTCAGAGTGTTTTTTGTAGTTACTTTTATTCACTCTCATCATTCTCTTTGTGAATGCACCTCACACACTGCCAATTTATTTGTTCTCTTTCAGAAAGCAATCCTCTTTATCAGACATAAACAGGTTCCTATGACTGATCCACATATCAGAAATATTCTAATTCAGAAAAAGCCTAAAGCAGAATTCACAGCGGAAGATGAAATACATTTAAAACAAATTTAAAGATATGATGCGATTTGCAGTGTAAAATTACAATTAATCAATAATAATAATTTCCAGTCTTCCATGTTTTGTGATTTGCATATCTTCATTATTTTTACATGATGAAATATGATTGCGGTGGTATCTAAAATAACAAAAACAAATACATTGGGACTTTATTCACACAATCAAAGATTTTGCTAAAGCAATTATTCAGGGACGTAGCCAAGATTTTAGAAATCCCATCCCAGCACCACCTCACTGCGCCTTAACTTCTCTGTTATATTTTAATGTACATTTTATCTCGCTGAATGCTGTTTCAACTCCTTCATAGTGCCAGGATTCTGAGGGGAGAATGACCAAATGACCATTTTATGTCTAAAACGTTCAGATTTTTTTGTAAAAAAAAAAAAAAATCAAAATAAGCCTTTAAAATCAACCATGTGTAGTTTGTATGTAATTGTAAACCGCATACTCATTCAGTTCTTTAAATCTACCAAGTTCCCAGACACAATACAACCCTGTACACCTTAAGTTAAGTTTTCATTTCACATATGTTAATCTGACAGCTAAGCGCTGCACGTGTTCTAAACTTTCCTTCATGATGTGGCTAACATCGCACAGCTGGGTGGAGCATCGAGGGGAGGTGGTGGATGAAACAGGTGGAAGGTAATGAAGAGTATCATAGGGTAATTGATGACCCTTCTTCAGCATTGGGAATATTGTTCCAAGGCTTAATCTTTGTCATCAGAGAGAGAGAGAGAGAGATTGTGTATATGAGATTGAGGGCGGAGAGGCAGAGGTTTACTGTGTCAACTCTCTCTCTCTCTCTCTCTCTCTCTCTCTCTCTCTCTCTCTCTCTCTCTCTCTCTCTCTCTCTCCCCTATGGGTCAAGTAAACAGCCTTTGCGGAGACAGCTCAGGGGCTGGTGTCTGACCAGCCAGGCTGAAAATGGCCCTTGTCCATTCCTGCCATGTAGCATTTCTTTCCCCAGCTGTTTGTCCTTTGTCATGGACACAGCTTGTAATAAGAAGAGCCAACATATTTATGGAGTGGCCGACCTCGCTCGTACACAGCTCTTTTATCTGCCGGGCATAAAACAGCTTTGTTACTCTTTAACAATTCACAAACCCACACAGTGGTGGAGAGGGTCGTGGGGAGTGTAGAGGAGCGTGCACATACTGCAGGCTAGTTTATGTATACATGCACATGCTGGCATGGGTGTGTGGGTCTGTTTGGAAGCGAGGAAATAGAAGAAACAGATACATTTTTCTTCCCAAATAACAGCGTTGTATTTTTCTCTTGAAACTGACTCGCCTCTGACCTCGGGGCCAATTAGGGTGTTCATGGCGAGTGATTTGTTTTGCTGTGCGCAGTGGCCGTCCACTCAGCAACATTTATGAGTGATTAGTTAAGCTTCGCCTGAGCTCTATGAAGAATCTGCAAGGAGTGACAAAGCAACATTCAGATAACTCTAGTAAGGGGAGTCCAGGGTAAGCTTAGGAGTGAACTTAGGTAGAAAAAGAAATGAATGATGAAACGAACAAAGGAGTCCTTTGACAGGTCTTGTGTGTGTGTGTGTGTGTGTGTGTGTGTGTGTGTGTGTGTGTTTTCAAGAGGCAGGCAGGGGATTCCCATTTTAGCAAGTCAGCGGTAGGTTAACAAGATACATTAGGACTGCTAACAGTGGTGGAAGAAGTACCCAGATCATTTACTTAAGTAAAGGTACCAAAATTGTACACTAAAAGTAAAAATACACCATTAGGGAAATGCAAAGTACATCAGCAAAATGTACTTTAAGTAATACAAGTTAAAGCTCTAGTTCTGCCATAAAATGCCCCATGTGCCAAATAATTTTTGTATGAGTCATTATTAGATTGTTAATACTGAGGCAACAATTTGTCAGCAGCATTTTACTGTTGTTTACTGTTGCTTGTCCACAGTTTAGATACAGTTTGTCCTGTGGTTTCCAACACAGGGGGCAGGCCCTAGCTACGGGTCACAAGACATATATGAGGGCTTATGGGATTATACACTTCAGAAGAAGGAAGATAGAAATTATAAAGAAATCATATTTTTGGATCTTTCCTTTTTTGTGAAATATTTGACTTCTTTGGGCCTTGAACAGATATTTGGTGGAACTACTAACAACTCATAGACATCTGAACTGTGACAAGAGGCCCCAACTAGACATTGTTTTTTTGTAAACCACACCACAATTATGTTTTATAAACTACCACTTTTTTAATTTAAGTAAAATGCATAATTTTTCCTTCTTAAATGTAATGGAGTAGAAATATAACGTACAGTACAGTTTTCAGTAAATCTGCTTAGTTGTTTTCCTCCACTGCAAATCTACAAAATGTAGCTGCCATGTTAATGTTTAACATCAAAACACATCAAAGCTTTTAATTTTCACATTTTCAAAAGATGTTCTCTTTTTTATTTGCTAATAGCCTGTAATCTTACTAATGAAATTTAAAAAATCTAATCTTGATAAATTTTAGAACCCATCATATCTTTATATTATGTTTGATGTGTGCCACATCTTAATTCTAATACTTTTATCAAGGTTAAAGAGTGAGAATGTGACCTCCTTAATCAATTAATAGTTCACATCACATAATGGCAGTTGTGTCTAATGAATACTGTTAAATAGCTTAAATGCATTTTAATCCTCTCCATCAAAGCGTGATTACAAAGGACGGGTATATCAAGTGGTCCTTTCATTTGGTTAACATGATCAAATTGACTCCTGTGTCATGAGAGATGACACCAGTGGTAATTAATTTCTCCATTAAGGGTGGCCGATGTGACAGCCATGCAAACAGAGCAGAGTGACAGGGAGGACACGATAACTTCAGCAAACTGAGACAACCCAACTGCAGAGGAGGAGCAACGGGTAATCACATTATCCGTCTGCGGGGAAAGCATTGTTCATTAAAATAAAACAACACGGGCTACAATGTCTGTCGCTGCATCATCAGCATATTTGCAGATATGGCAGATTTTATCGTGGATATGCATTTACATATAGTAATGAACTTTTAAAATTAATTCCAAATAAGTCAAGTGAGCTATTAGAGCCTGTGGGTATTTCCACCAAGGGCCTGCCTCTCTCACTTGCAGTTTTTTTTCCTTTTTTTTTCATCAGCTATAGAGCAAATGGAACAAAGTGATTTATCACATGAAGACAGAGGTGCTGTAATGATAAGGTGTTTATTCAGTGCATTAGATGAAAAGAAAGCCTCAGATCAGATCGGTAGGCTTATGATCTGATTGAATTTAATTCAAATGTCTGTTTTAGTGGATTTATACACATGATAGAATTATATAGAGCGATGCTAGAGAGAAATTGTATTTTTTCAAACAACACTCATGTATATTAAAATCCTTTTAGTATGAATTGCAAACATCTAACACTCTCTTTCACATTATCCTCCTGCCTCCTTCACAACTTTTCTGCCCCCCCAACCTTTAATGCAAATAATTTGTGGCTATCATAAAGCTTGTTAAATAACCTGTATATTTATTAATGAATGCGTGCAAGTGTGAGGCTGCTTCTGTGTGTGTGTGTGTGCCTGCAGGCTGTCTGGTCGCCTATGGGGGTTTTGATAAAAAGTGAAACCAACATTTTCTCTTCCAGCAGCGAGACCCGGGGGCTTCTCCCAGGGAGGGGGCAATTGTCCAGCATTTTCACCACAATGCTGCCATATGGGGAACAGAAGGATCAGCCACTGGCTCCCTGCCAGAGCAAAGGCAAACACCAATCCACATATGCATAGAAGTGGTCATTTAGAGCCACCACTTTTTACCATAACAACAGATGAAACACAGGAGTCATTTTGTTTCCTCTAAGAGGCATTATTCCCAGGCCTCACCACCCCTTAAGCTGGCTCCATATGAGGCAGGATAAACTTAGGGGCCCAGGCCCTGGTGTAAATAACAAAGAAAACCTCACTTACATGCTTCCTAAATCCTATCGAAAGATAAAAAGGAAGAAAAAAAACCCACTCCATTTCCTCATCTCCTGGAAATGAGCTTAACACGAGACAAATGAATTTATTTAAGTGGCTATCCATAGTGTGTGTGTCTGTATGTGTGTGTGTGTGTGTGTGTGTGTGTGTGTGCGCGCGCGTGTGTGTGTATGTGTGTGTTTGTTTTGGGGCTCTATGCTATACCATTTGGAAAGCTGATAGTACGAAATGCTCCAGTTGTTTTACAATTTTAATATTAATCCACTATAATCAACAGCATGTAACCATATAAGTGCATTTTAGCAGCAATTACGCTTGCAACTGTTATGATGGACACAAACTAAATGAGCACTGTCCTAAAGGAGCTGTCATCAAATATGATTAACTGATACATTTAAGATTTGTTTACAGCTGCATTTTAATTGAACAACATTGTCCTAATGGCTTTGTCTGCAGAAAATGGGTTTACTTTCACACAGGATGTGAACTGATCTCTCAGGATTTCATTTGTGTATACAGGGAGGCAAGTTTCAAATGTTGTTTTTCAAAATTAAAGTAATTTTTATGCACAAATACGTGCGTACACATTTTGTATGCTTATATGCTGGTAGGTTAGCATACAATTTACTTTCTAATGAGATGCATCTTAAATTGTCAAAAATAATTTGCAATTTGTTCTATAAACAAACTCACAGATTTGTAAGTCTGTACCGAAATATAACTCTAGTGGTTTTAAATACAACAGTTGACAAACAACTTTGTGTTAGCAGGTGTCAGTGTTCTCCTTGTTGTGAGTTTCTTCATTTTATCACTGAAAGCAATGAGCCAATCGGCCATTTTGTGCAGGCTTGCAAGTGGTTTAGTGTGTATTTGAAAGCTGGTCAGCCAGTCAGTGAGCTACTTAAGAGCAGCAATATTGTAATAATGACTTACTGATGGGAAGGTAGCAATGGAGCTGAACTTCTTACATTCCTCTGATGCTGCCTGATTATGACTTTAAAGGAATAAATTATTACTGCAAACAACCTCAGAATCTTAACTCCTTCCAGCAGTGACTGCGTTCAGCTAAAAGGAAGTGTAAGAGGGAAATAATGCAGTGACTGCTAACATAACATAGGATTCATTTTTTGTGGAGATTTGTTTTGTAGATCATCTTAACTTTTCCTGATGATTATCTCTAATGGCAATTATATATATTTTAAACCTAGCATATCATACAGTGTAGTGATGTATTGCATTTTACATTACATTACATTTAGGCATTTAGCTTTTATCCAAAGCAACTTCCACTCAAGAGGGATGCCAACATTTTGCTGTTGGCATTCTTTTGTCCAACTTTTATGAAAGTCACTAAAGTGGACCAAGTCACACTGAAGAAGCTCTCCCTGTGCTTTTATCTTCACCCATTAATAAAAGAATAATACCATACGAAACTGAAGTTATCTTCTAAAGATGATGTAGCGTCATCCACTATAGGATCACACCACTATTAAGCATATTTACTATATGCGGTATATCCATTAATCAGTTGAATGAATTGATTGTCTGACCTTGATAATAGAAAAGGAGACTGTTATGGTCAAAAACAGCCAGGGGTCATTTTCTCCTTCTGTAAGTTCAACCTTGATTCTTAATGTGAGGAGATCATAGTAAATCCTCGCTACAGAGTCTGCCAGCCAAGTTTATTGGATAAGAAATGTAAGACTTCAAACTTGGTGGAAGTGTTTGTCAGGGGCACGCTAATGCACTGTGTTTAAGCCACATCCAATCTCAGTGAAATATTAAACAGAGTTTTAATATCCAGAGGGTGTCGGGCTGGGGCGAGAGGCAGTCAGCTGCTTCAGTATAACCAAATGTTACAGTATAAAACAGCGTGTCGCGCTGCTATTTGACATGGTGGAATGAGATTAGATGGAATTCATTTCTAAGTGAGGGGAAATTACAAGCCTCTTGGTGGGGGGGGGGGGGGGGGGGGGGGGGGGGGGGGGGGGGGGGGGGGGGGGGGGGGGGGGGGGGGGGGGGGGGGGGGGGGGGGGGGGGGGGGGGGGG
>JAVQJL010018949.1:0-22624 GCA_036024295.1 Nannoperca obscura | reverse complement strand
TGCTTGTAAAAAACAATACAAACAAACCGCACTGTAATTGTGTTTTTTTTGTTAGATTTCTGTCTTGTCTTCCATTACGCCCCCCCCCCCCCCCTGACCACACTGCCTGCACAGCAGCAGCCGTCTTTTGACTTCACGGACAATCCAGCTGGGTCTAATTGGGCTGCCCCCCCCCCCCCCCCCTTCTGTACATTTTATTATTATTTTTAATCATAACTGTTTCCTCTGGCGGTCTTGCAGCCTCAGATCACTCAGAAGTGTTTGCGTGGTGTGTGATTAAAGGCGCCTGGCGAGCCCGAGGTCCGGCCTTCGCGTGGGCAGGCAGAGACAGCAGCAGTGGCAAGACTTTCCAGGAATATCTCAAATAAATCAGGTGCGATAGCTGAGTGGAAAAAACGGCCCATTTTCCACGTCCACCTTCCAAATATTTCTTCTACCAGGAAATCCAAGGTTTAACACCTTTTGTCAAAGAACAGTTGGGCTGGCGCTTTGAACAGGAGAAGAACGGTTCAAGTGTAAACAACATCTTTTTCCACCGGTTTGTTTGTTGTATTTTTCCCCGGCAACAACAGAATCATCCGTTTACGCACCTCTGTCATGCTATCAGCTCTTCCCCGTCCTGCTGCTCCCATCCTCCACAAGCTTTTCCAATACATTCTCAACAACACTCTTTGACTAATTGTAGTGGTTAACGCAGCATGGCCAGATATCCAAACAGGAAACGAGCAAGTGAGATTGGAAGATGGAAAACAAGGCGAGAGGAGACATGAAAGGAGGGTCAGAAAGTGCACTGTTGAAGTCGGCTTCACACCGCTGCTTGTTTTGATTGCAGTGATTAAAAATGGGCAGCTGAAGACCCAAAGTCACAGACTCATCTTGATTTTATCACAGCCCACATTTAATCCTCTGGAATTATTTTTAGCCCGGTGCACCGGTGTTATCAGAGGTCTCGCGGTGACGGGATTCAGCTGTGAGGGATTATGTTGAGGTGAGAGACGGAGGTCTTTGCATGCATTCGGGGCCCAGAGCGCGGTCACGCAGAGGTCTCCGCATCACACTGGGCTCCTGCCATGAGAGGCTGGTCGTATCGTTGGCCTGTCACACACTGCTGATGTCTGGATGGAGAAAATGTAAATGGAGTGTAATTTTTGGATGACAAATATCTCGTCTTTCTCTTTGACTTCATGTCATCTTCTGCCAGTGGTGTCGATTCTGAAAACGAGTAAATATTGTCTTGTAAGGCATAACTGAGGGAAGTGGATTAGATCATTTTCCTTTCATAGCACTCGACCGCTCATTGCTTTGGTGAGAGGCAAATGAGTTGTATCATTTCCTGAGGTTTGGTTGTCACAGGAAACAGGAAACACTATTAGGAGAAGGATGGAGGTGAAACAGAGCGCCCTGCAGCTGCTCGCAGCTAAAAAACCTCTCTGCGAACTTACAGAGTGAAGTGTGTCAGGTTGCAGAAGAGCGGATGTGCACAACCGTCATGCAAGCTGATTGGTCGATCCAACTACTGTCTGGAACAGTATGTGAGTTTCAGTTTCGTCAGTGTCTCCGGATGACTTGCTCAGTTGGGTCTCACTTGAATGCGCTGCATCGTTTGAGGCCCCTGGCACACACCAGACGCCACTCAAAGACAACACAAGTAGTCAAGGTACGGTAGCTGGGATGTGCCAATCCAGGAAACAAAAATGTGAGGCATGTTGGCAACGTATTGGCTGTTTAACTGTAAAAAAACATTAAAAAAAGAAGTTCCAAGTCTCAATCTGAATGTTGATCCTCATGATCAGGATTTGTTTGCAGTCTCAAGGTTTGCGGTTGACCAGGCGGCTCTGTTCAGCACAGTAAACTCCACTCAGGTCTCCTGCTAGTGGAGAAGTCCTGGACCAGGAACCAAACTTGGATGTAGAAAAGCATTGTGAAATCATTTTGCAGATTCACCAACTGCCACATTTAATACTGAATACACAGGAAAGAATTCGGGGTCAAAACAAAAGCTATCACAAGGCCGAGCGTTCCTGACTCATGCGTGGCTGTGGACTAAATCAGATGGACCTAATTGAAGCCACATTCCTACGAGCGAGGCTTGAATTCCAAGCTAATCCTGTGCACGGGACACACTGGATGCCACACACATGCAGAAACACACCTCCAAGCACAGGTGATGGCATGTTTTCAGTCAGCTGAGGCTGTACCCGTCACAGCGTGGAGCTCCTTATCTTCTCCCACAGGGACATCAAAGAGGATGTGCCTGAGAACCTCCTGCAGGCCAGTGTGTGCTTGTGATTCACTGTGTTTACACAGAGACTTTGGCTTTGGCCACCGAGCCATAGCGGTCCATGAAAACGCAGGGTCACGACATCAAAGACATTTTCAAGATTATTCCAGTCAGGAGCATGAAATAACACTGTGACAAATACAACTCGCATGGCAGGATACAATGTCCCTCATGTGTTCGCGTTCTGTTCTCAATCACACTGCTTATAAAAGTCCAAAATGAAACCAGTCCGCTCCCTGGAATGTGGCTTCATGGTTGTACTGAAGCTTAACACAAACAGGTCAACACTTTGCTTAACAGACTTCCCTGTCTCCAGTAAGTCAGGTGCTTTCTGGTTGGGAAGGCTGTGGATTACAGCAGAGGGTTTGAGTGAAGCATGTCGTAGCTGCTCTGAGGGCTCAGCATGCTGACAGCGTCTGAACCCCCCCCACAGACCTTTCACATGTCTACAGTTCACTGAGCGACTGGTGCGATGAATCTGATTCTGATTCAGTCGGAAGCATCTGGAACAGGAATGAACGCCGCTGCACTCAGACGTGTTCGTACGAGCTAGTTAGTTCAAAGCATTCTGGTTCCAGCTCATTGAACATGTAGATGCTTTTACTGTTGTTTGGACAAAAACAAGCAGTTTTAGCTCCAAGAAAAAGGTCCTTCAACACAGAGTCATGTAGCAGGAGGAGGCGTGTGGCTGTCAGAAAAGGTATCAACGCTTTTGACTTTTGACAACCTGATAAGTTTCAAGCACACTGAACCCTTTATCTGTTACCGAGTTGTAACTGAGCATCTAGTATCCCAGCTGTGAAACAGTTTCACCTGCACGCTGTGTGTCACAGAACAGCCAGGTAACATGTACATGAACGTGTTACTTGCTGAAGTGAAAACACTCAAATCCACAGCATCCTGCCGAAGCCACCATGCATCTCATCTCATCTCATCTTATCTCAAACATCTTGGTCCTGGTCATCGTGTGTCGGTTTACTGCCCATGTTATCTCCCGGCATCAAATCTATTTGGGACAACCAGGAAGTATCGCTTCACTGCGGTGCAGCAAGGAAACACAGAGGTTATTACAGGCCTCTAGATTCTTAGACTGCAGCCTTGGTTTCATCCCGTTTCTTCCACTGTAGTTTCCTCAGGAAGCGATCCGTGATCAGCCCATGTGGAGAGGAATGATTACAGCAACCAATAACTCTTCCAGCATACACATGGCATGTGAAAACTGTATTAATATAGTCTTGTTTCACACGGTTAGTCATTACAGTAACGTGTTACCTTGTGATGGTTTAACTCCAACACTGAAACTCATCAATGTTCGACTGCTTTGTTGTTTCTGCTCCTGCATGTGCTGATCTGCTGTACTTTCCTTCATCCCCGGAGATGTGTGGGGTTGCAAGTGCACGCAGCCACGCACAGCTGTGAAAACAGCGTCTGTGCTCTGAGCGCTGCAGAGACGCCTGGGAACATGTGGTGGAACCTGGAGCAGATCAGCACAGGTGAGCTGCTCCCACACGGATCCTGTGTGTATTCACCGATACACAACTGTTACAGGATGAACAGCATATATCCGAGCCAAAGCCAATTGCCTCCCAAACATTGCCTGGTTCCACTTGTGCTTTTTCTATTTATTTCACAAATTCGATTCTTTTAAAAGAAACCTGAGCAAGTTAGCGGCTAATTTTCTTTCATGAGAAATTCTCTGCACTAAAATAAGCCTGCTCACAATAAAAAAGGGGAAAACAATCTTCTTGCCAATCAAAATGGAGCTCCAGCTGCCGAAATGGATCGCCGTCAGGACTCCAGCGCTCCGCCATCGACGGCGAGGTCGGCCTTTACATTTTTAAAGCTGCTCTCATAATCGGATGGAGCTGAAGTCTCTTATGTCAGAGCGCTCGTCTGTGTGTTTTCAAGGGCTTTTAACATGCTGTCTGCCATGTAATTAGTGTCTATGGCAAACTAACTCCCAGCAGGCCGTTTTAAACACTTTCCATGGCTGCACACCTCACATGCCAAGAAGCACTTGCAGCGAGAAAAAAGGAAAACACTGGTTAAGCAATGTTTTGCAATGCAATGTTGAGCCAACATGTAAAAAAAGAAAAAATACAATATCAGGGGACAGAATCTGAGCTGCAGAAAGTCTTCTCATGGTTCAGTTTCAAATGCACTTCACAGGTGGACGAAATAAAGCTGTTTCAATATCTCATGCTGCTCAAGTGAGATTCCAGAGAGAAAAGATTAGATAACATGTGGCTTTCAAAGGAATACGGGATCGAAGCTGACCCTGGAAGTGATGCAGACTGAACAGCCTGCCTGCACTAAACAGATGTAAATATGGAGGGTGGAAATATATAACACATTATTACAGATGTGTGCGAGCGCATGTATGCACAAGTGTACGTGGGAGAGAGACAGGATGCGATAGAGGGTCTATGTGCATGCAGAGGCATCTGGATTTGATCAGCGTCTCCCAGTGAGCTGCCTGGTTGTGTGGTCATGCAGTGTGTGGTGGTGCGCAGCAGAGGAGCCTAATGTGCCTGCACGGTTCACAGAAGTGCTGTGACATGAGGACATCTGTAAGTGGTCCGTCTGAACGGCTCTCTGGGGAGTGGGAGTTATACAAGGATCCTAAAGGGAGCTCATGGATCAAAGCGACGCTCGTATGAAGACATGCCTGGTTGGAAAAACCCAAAGGTGAGAGGATGACGAAGAACGCCACAGCGCGCTTGGAAGCGATGACTCTGATGTTTGTTCTAGACGGCAGATTGGAAGACGTGAGAGACGTGAAAACAAGTTTAAATTGAAAACTGTCCTCTTACAAAACAAGAATATCTGGGAGTGAAGTAGCCGTCTTCTTCCATGTGCTGAACTGGAGAATAAAATTCAATTAGCGCTGTGAGTGCTGTCAGCGGGAGCACGTGTAAACAGACGCAGCACCGCCAGCCGTCAGCCGGTGTAACGTTTCTGTGACTCAGGCTGTGTGGCCTCGCAGCCGCTGATATCTGCTCTTGTTAACGTGTGGCATGGAGGGAGAAACACATGGCAGCAACGCGCCTTGGCTGCTCGCACGAGTTTAGAAAGGAGCAGAAACCAGACACGCAAACGGATGGCGGCTGGCTCGCTGGCCTGTGCGATGTGCGCCTGGATGCCTGGACGTGCGTGCGTTTGTCTGTAAGTGGCTGCTGTATTTCATTTTTCTACATTTATCTGCCTGCGCTGTGGCATTTGAGGTCCGGCTCTTGTCCACCGGAGCTACAGATGTATGTTAACTAGTAGCAGAGCTCTCTCTCTCCCTCTCTCTCCCTTCTGAAAAGGGTTTGGCCGAGGCCGCCCACCAAACACAACCGCCCATACCAGACGAGTGCATCACCCCTGTTCGGAAAGAATGAACACATTGCTTCCTAATGTGTTCCCAATGGGTGCAGGTATTTGTCAGTGATCTGCAGGATAATTGGTTCTTAAACTAGGCCATGATGCTCTGCAGACAAACCCTCCCTGTGCTGTGACATCTGCACATTATACAGCAGAGACATAACAGTTAATCACAAATCCACACTAACGAAATAAAATATCTAAATGATTTCCCATCATCTTGAAACACGATCTGACAAAGTTTTCCTGCTCATAACATCTTGGAGTTGAATACCTTTCCCCCCCAAAAGGGTCTGATCCAAACTAGTGGCCTCTACCGCACCAGGGTCAGCACTGTTTGTTCCTTTAACAGCCAGAGATCCGACTCGGTGGTCCCTCTGATTCGAGCCCAGCTGAGATCAGACATCAGGACCACTCCGGAGCCCCTTAAAAACATGCCATTTAATTATTTTTCTAAGTGTACGTGAACAAGTGAGTGGAAACTATGCGAAGTCCAGCCTCCCTCTGCGGGGGGAGCGGGGCTGTGAGCTCATGGCACAGCGACGTTTACACACCAGAGGTTCAGATTAACACGTTAACACCTTAATTGGCCGGTAATGGCCCGGACTGTCCAGGTGCACCCTCTTATCTAGGTTGTCTTATGCTATGACCTTGATCAAACTCCATGACCCCTCGCTTCTCCTAGTGCAAACATCAAAAGTCACATTTTCAATATAGAGACAAGAGACCCAATAAGAGGCGCAGCAAGAAAATAACACCGCTTTTTCATTTGTTTGTATTTTTTGAGCGTGGGGAGGAGGCAGAGGAGACTCGAGTGTCTCGGGAGGGAGATTTTGTTCCAAAACACAACTTGAGCCAAAAAACTGATTCCTGAAAGCCAGAAATCTCAGCAGCTGAATGTTACGTTAATTATTCTGATGATGATACTGCTGGTTCAATCAATTAAGCGTCAGGACTGTGTGTCGTAAAAACGTGAAACTTTTGGCTTGTTGCATCCAAAACCCAAAGATGTTGAGTTTACAAATTAAACACAAACAGAGGAAAGAATTCACACTGAAGACGCTGGAGCCAAAGAAGACATGATCCGAACATGTGTTCTGTACCTGTTCGAACACTCAGAAGTGAGGAGAGTCAAGCTCCTCTGTGAGTTTCCATCCTCCGACGTTACGTGAACATCAGTTGGTGGCACTAACTCTCCCATCTGGTGCTGTTAAACCACCGAAGAAGAAGAAGAAGAAAAAGAAGAAGAAGAAGAAGAAGAAGAAGAAGAAGAAGAAGAAGAAGAAGAGGGCGCAATGAAAGGTTGTCAGTCTGTGGACGTAACTCTGCAGTCGCTGCCTGTCTCTCGTACATCAGGTGTTGTTTACCAGATCTGTTTCCATGACACTTAATTGCATTTTGTTTTTACTGATACACAAACTTTTTCCTCCTCAGCTAAGAACTTTTTTTTGTTTTCGGTTTTTCTGAAATTGTTTGAAAACAAACATTTCAGACCGAGTCTCCTCAAAGGCATTAAAGGTGTTGCACCCGGTTGTTCTCACAAAAAGTGGAAGCAGTTGTGTGAAGAATGGAGATAAAGAGTTTGTGAAGGTAAGGAAGTAGGTGTTTCTCTCTCACAGCACTCCCAGTTTTGGTGTTGAGAAAGTTGCTGTAGGAGAGATGTTGTTGCACTGAGCACTTCCTTTAAAGCATGCGGACACCTTGTTATTATTTATTGAGTTATCAGTATTGATCCCGTCCTATGAAACCCAGTGAAAACAAACAAACCAGACATGGCTGCGAGTGTGTGGCCCGTCTATCACCCTGTGTCCTTTTCTTTTCTGCCACTCCCTTTTCCATAATCCCCTTTCTCCTTTCCTGCTTCCCTCGCTCCTCCCTTCCTCACCTCAGCATCTTCACCGCACACTCTGTCCCGGTCAGCCTCTCATTATTTTTACCCACCAGAATGTGGACCAGCTCCACTTCATGCGAATAGAAAACCACAAGTTTTGTTCTGCCTGGACAGCATCCAGGCTCAAGAGCTGCTTCAGTCTGTTCACTAGCATCTCTGCTTTTTGGACAAACCCACATATTAAGCGAAGAATTGAGAGAGGAAGCAAGAGATTATTACTTTTTTTCAAAACCAAAAATCATAAATTAGAACATATCGGGACGCCGAGAGGTTGAGAGAAAATCAAAACACTGACTTACTGCTGTATTTTTCTCCCGGTCAGCTCTCTCAGGATGCTGGCACTGCTCCATCACATAATGAGTTTCCCGGCAAAACACTTGCCAAGAAGCCCAAACACAGTAGTGACTGGAACTGTGCATTGTCCCAGCTGGATCTGAGCTGGACCGTCAGTAGGTCAGATCATCACGGTAGGTCAGCTCTTGTTACAGCTACCACTTTGAGTTGGTTGCTGCTGTCTGAAAGACTGGCAGCTTTCTGCACCAGTTCGGGTCCGACAGGAAACTGGCTGGGTTTACGATTGTTTCTTTAGTTGACTGTGAGCACACGTCTGCAAGTGAGATTTATATTCTGCTTGAATGTTCTTGAACACAACAGCTGCTACTTGATTAAACAGTTAAAGAAAGTCTTTTTGTCTCAGGTTAAAACACTAGAGATACTTATTTCAACAAGCGTGCTAGTTGCCCTGCTAACATGCCTGTTAGCTAATGGATCATTGTTAGCTTAGGCCCATTATTGTTATCTTACCTCCGTGCCCTCTGACTTATGGGATGTTGGATGACTGTCTTTAAAACATGCACAGCAGAGGAAGCCATGTAGACGGTATAAACTGAATCTAAGTGTACAGGCATCTGACTGGTGTTTGGATTGGCTGATGAGGAGACCCAGAAAAACTCACAGGGCGCACTTTTCACCACCAATATCCCTCCAACGCACCTGGTACTCTTCTCTGAACTCTCTAATAATACAATATCTGTACATTCAAAGTCATTATGCCGTATGAAACTGTAAAATGTGTGCACACGGACAGCTGCAAACTCTTTTCAGTGTGTTGCATGGCGAGTGACCCTCAGTATCCCAACAGATCAATGAATCCGGCCGTCGCAGCCTATAACCATGAGCAGAAATCATTTCATTATTCTGCTGGTGTGCTTTTATTTGCCTGGTGACTACATCAACGAGGTATTTGCTGTTCAGCTCTGCTCATGCCAAGAAATACATAACAATGAATAAAAATGCGAGGGGGGAGGAAGCTAAAATGAATTGTAAAAGAATAAAAAGGTTGTATCAATTTCCCAAAGAATACATCAAATCCAATGGGCGGGCAAAGCTCACACTTTTTCCATGTCATGTCTCATTTGCCTGCTTAACAATCAAAATCAACCCAACTGGGCCAACTAATGGAGTCCAGCCCCGAGTGTGTGAGTGAGGGATGCAAAGCTGAATTGATTTGTACAGTGAAACATCTAAAAAGCATTGAACAGAAGGCAAGGATTCAATTAAAAACGCACCCTTACGAAGAATTACTCCACACAATAATGTGTCTGTGGCCTAACAAGAAAAACAACCTAATAAGCTCTTTATAATGAGACGAACACTTACTTCTTGCCTGCAGCGTCGCTCTGCTTTGTTCTACTGGGAAAGATTTACTGTTTGGTTGTTAGTTCAAAGTCGTAGCAGTAAATTCTGCATGTAGACAGGACAGAACAAGTGAACTGTACCCTTGTAATGACTTGGTTTTCCTATGCTTATGTCTTTATAGCCACAGATTAATAAGAAGAACTGGAACCCCCTCAAAGTTAGGTCCTGACTGTTCTGCACCTCACATCCCATAAAGCTAAAAAAAGAAATTAGAGATAATAAATTTGATTTTTCAGAGGGCATGTTGAACACCGGCGTCTAATGATAAGCCCTCTAATTGAAGCTCATGGAAACAAGGGGTTGGAAGCCTAATCGTTAGTTAAATGGGACATGGATCAAATCTTTTATGTGGACTGATGTCAGCCACTCTACCTGCTCATCAGGTGAAGCATGACCTGGATTTAATGTGTATTCCTGAAGACGTTTTCCAACCTTATCTGAATCTTTTTCAACAATACACAAAAAGTCAAGTGGTAATTATCTTCCCGGCAGATACACAGCCGTGTCTTAATGTGTCAATATGATATTTCTATCTGTGTGAGCTTATTGTAAAGCCACGTATAAACACATTTGAGTAACATCCATATATTATGATTCAGCAATACATTAACCAGCGGGTGTTCAGATCGAAAAACAGCCTCGACAGCCTGAGGCATGTTGCCTCAGATAAAAACACAACTCAGGAAGCCCAGTTTGAGTTCATCAGATGCCAAAACATCGCACAGAGGTACAAAATAAGATGACGCAAGGTTTTACAACTTTGCCATCAAATTATTTGACCTTTCTTCCACATAATCTTCCAGGAATGTGCGCTTGCATATGTTTGATTTGTCAACACGGCACAAAAACTTGTAGGTGGAGGATGTGTAGGACTAACCCGCCCAGGATACATTAACCAGGGTTTCACAGAAACCCTGCATCCTTTTGCTTCTTCACAGCCACACTATCCCAGCATGCACTGGCCAACAGGCAGGGCACTGCCGGAGAGACACAACTTCGATGACATGATGACTTGCAACTCGACTTGCACTGTAACAGCAGTGACTCGAGCCTTTTGAGTTGAAAATACATGATGCATGACTTTCAGTTGCACTTTAAACTTGTTTTAACAAATACTAAATTTAAGAAGCATTCATGATTTGTTTAAACATTATATATTATTACTCTGTTGGCAGATGGCACATAATGACTTGAAACTCAAAGTTTAGGACTTGCAAAACAATGACTTGGTCCCACCTCTACCAACATGTCACCAGGCCAACACAGTTTTGCAGAATCCTCCAATATGAAAGTTCATGTTAGCAGATTCCTTTGCAGGACGTCCACGGTTCTTCTACCTTTATACGTCTTTACGTTATGTAAAAGACTTTGCATTGCTGTTCTCGTTGAAAAGGTGCTGAACGAATAAACTTGCCTTTACATACCACGTTTTGATGGTATAACCAGACCTAAACTAATCTCTTTACACAACATTAACACAACATGTTAGTTCACAGGAAGACGTACGATGAGCCTTTCCTGGAGACCCTTGTGGGCCTGTGGATGCTAATGAGTTGTCACACAGTGTTAAGAGTTGTAACATCCACACGTTTGCTAAAGATTTCACTGGAAGTCTTCAATCAGCTTTGAGGTGATACTTAAACACACACATTCAGAGCACGTCCGTTTCCATAAAGGTTAATAAGCACATTTGGAATACTGTTTAACATGAATAAATAGTGTGCAAGCAAAGACTGGATAATGTGCGGATAATTTGTTGGGAGTGATTGAGCGAATGTGGGAAAATATCATGGAAAATATTAGCAAATCGGAAAATGTTACAGGTAGTTGGAAAACAAGAGATATTGTAACAATATAATTGTTCTGAGCTTGTGATGACAAATCTTCCAGAACAACATGAAATCTCACCCTTTACTGGCTCATTTAGACACACACACACACACACACACGCACACACACACACACACACACACACCAGTGCGTGGTGAGGATTGTTTCACTAATGAGTTGGTTTGGCTGCAGTTGAGTTATGGGCATGAGCGCATGGTGGGACCTCACCCCAGTGCAGCCTGGGAGAGTGTACTGAGTGCACCCAACGCCGCGCGCTGCCAAGGTCCTGTACCGACTGATTTATCACCCTGCAACTGCTGACTGATGAGACGGGAGGTGGCAGGGGTTTGTAGACGTGTGCCATGACCTGACCACAGGAAACATCTTCACATCCTTCACTTCAAGCTCTGCAGTTTGAATTCTCTTCAGCTTTTGTGAAAAGACGTATAAACTGAGTGACAACTGAGAGCCACTGTTGCTAGAAGACGTGCACATTGTACGAATATCCTACGAATGTTGATACGAGGAGTTCACGTAACGTTAGCTACCGATCATTAGTGATTCAAGCTGTCTGTGCCTTGCTAACGTTAGCACTGATTCCCACTAGACGTGACTGTTAGCTTGTTATTTCAACACTTATTGAGATGTTAGCCAGGTTTCTGTCCAAATGTAGCGCAAGTTTTAACAGAATTATCAGAAAATCTGCTAAAGAAAAGGTGTATTTATGAGCGTTTCCATCCGCGTCTGTTGTACGAGTGTCAGGAGCCGGCTCATAGAGATGAGCAGTAGGTGGCGCTAATGCTTCAGTGAGGTGCTTTTATATCATTGTAGAAGAAGAGAACCATGATGAGCTCCAGTCAAACCAAAAACTCACACCTGCAGACAGGTGTATGTTAGCACACACCCATTAGCTACCGTTACACAACAGCTAATGTTAGCATTCAACCGCTTCCTGGCTAAAATTAACGCAGCGTTTCATAGTGTTAACGCTAACTCTGCTAAAGAAGTATTTTTGTAGAAGAGTTTTGTTTTTCAATCTTTCTGATCAGTCCAAGGATTGATTTTAGATTTACAATTTTGGTTATTTTCACCAAAGTGTATTATAAAAACATAATTTACAAGCAAAAGTAGAAGCAGACATTTTAAATTCTCCATATTTCAGTGTTTTAAATCCTTAAAATTGGATGTAATGAATAAATGTGACAAAAACAGCCCCCCCACCCTGTAAACACCTGTTTGACTTGTCACTCGTTCTCTTACATACCAGGTGTCAACAAGAGTACTCGAGTAAAGGTGCATTACTCTGACCACAAGGTCGCTCAAAGGTCGCTCACTGTCCTGAAATATAAATTCAACTCTTTTATTGAATTTCAGCGTCTCAGAATCTGCATGACAGTCGACAAACGTGTGTCACTTTCTCTGAGCGAATCAAAGAGAGTGAGCGAGAGACCAACAAGTAGAGGTGGAGTGAGGCGGGCGAGTGAGTAATTAACTGCAGCTGCTGTGCTTAGTTGGGGGGGGGTATAAATCTTTAACCACATCAGAAATTATCCATAAAATTTACAGCTTAGGAAAACCATGTGTGTGGCTCTTTAACACTCCTTAACCTACACAGCGCCCCGGAAAAGAGCCGCTGGCCAATCAGAACGCTCACCTCCAGCTACAGTACACAATGACATATGTCATCTTTCAACAGGGAAGAGATCGTGTTACCGTACACTAGTGCAAACTCCAACATGCTCCAAAACAGGTAAATAAACTGGTGGAAAAACCAAATCAATCACTTTAATGAGTCTGTGTGACTTTAAGGAGTTATGAGGACTCTGAGGCAGAATATGGTCCCGCAAAAAACCCAAATATATAAATGCACAGTTAAACCAGAGGTTGTAAAAGAGAGAGCGAGAACTACGTTTCTCACCGGGACTGGAACCATTCACACATCCAAGATCAATTCCTCTGTCCGACCAGTCATTTACTTCTCAAAGAATAAAAGGGAGCTGTAGTTCTGAGCTACCTGACAGGCTGTGAGTGTGAATGGAGGACACGTGAATACAGGTAAAACACAGGAAGTCGCTACGAGATCCAGAAAAACTACAGTCAAATAAAAAAAAATAGAAAACAACAAATGCAAAGACGACAATGAATGAACAACCTGAGTTTGTAGTTTAAAACGTACCTGAACGTCTTTCCTCACATGGCGGCTAGAAAAGGTTGCAGAGTTTGAACATGTGTCTGTTTATTCATTTATGGGATTGAACTTAAAGCTACATGCCTAAGAATGGCTTATTAACTATATTATTATAGCTATGCACTTTATGTAAAGCTCTTACTTTTTGGAAGTCGCTTTGGATAAAAGCGTCTGCTAAATGCCTAAATGTAATGTAATGTATTATATTATATATGTTATTAATTAGAGTCAATATTAAAGAGGACAGAATCTCAGCAGGTCTGAAATGTCGCAGCATCCAAAATCTTCACATCTTGAAATGGATGCAGTCTGTGACTTAACAGGTTCAAAATAGTGCTTGGCACTAAAGTGGGTCAAATGAACACAAACTGTATGAATCACAGTGGAGAAAACAACATTGCTCAGATTACGTATGGACTGAAACGTGTGACACGGTCTTCACCAGGTCAAATGCAACACTTCTGGTTGGACGTGTCCCCGCGATGATCCCAGTGAAAGCATTAAATGGCGTCAGTGGACGGGAGGAGGTAATAAAGCTGTTTATTGTCACAGGTGGGGCAGAGTGTGTGATGCTGTTGAGGTTGTAGGCCCAGCTGGAGGAACCAGCGGTGTTCGGAATGAAGCCCGTGCCTGAGGGCCTGAGGGCCTGAGGGCCCGCTCCATGATCAAGTGGATGTGTTTACATCCGACTACACAAAGAAAGTGACTCCGTACTGAAGAAAGTGAGGCCTCAACGCTCATTCATTTGAAAAATAACCAGGTGCTACATAAGAATATGTCAGCTGTACCATGTAACACCTCCCCTGTGAACACAAACGTATTACTATTACTGTTATTATTATTAACTATTATTATTATTATTGATATTATTATGTACTCTGCGCCCACACTGCTTTTGGATATGTGTCTTTGAATATTTTGTGCATCCTGATTTACACACATGTTGGAACAGAATATTAAAAACTTCCAACCAAACTCAGGATTTATCCTCTGAGGACCACAAATGCATAACATTTCCATTATTTCAGTCTGGACCAACCAACAGACTCTACAGATGAATAAATAGTGAATAGTACTCTGTTGAGTACAGAGAAATCTGGCCTCTCAGTGCTGCTTTACCTCTTAATCAAAAGGTCTGTGGTCTTAAAACAACAATTCGTAACACTTGCAGTTACATCTTTACAGCAGAAAGGGGAAGGAGGTCGTGAAAGAAGTGAACTTGCAGAGTTGCCGAGTGACACGAAGAGGAAGCGACTGTAACCCAGCTCGTCTGTACTGCGGTGTACTGGACTGTTCTGCCCCGCTTTTTCCACTGTGACCCTCTCTGGTGGCCATTTGTGGTTTGCTCCGGGTCAGCGCCGGGCGCCTGTTGCCAGACCACCACGCGGGCCCTCGGTGACGGCGCTGCAGTGGTTTTATGGCTGCAACAAGCTCCACTTCTCCTTCTCCTCTCTCCTCCAGCCGAGCGTTGTGGTGCTAATCAGACCCATAAATCTACAGTCCTTTCACCAAAGTCTTCATGTCTATTCCCTTACGAGACCTGTGTTCACACAGCCACAGTTTCTCCTCATGTCCTCATCCTCGCTTCAGTCAAATGACTCAACACCCACTTCAGCTGTTCCAGGAGAGGATGATAGATTCCCAGTTTAAACTTTTTAAGTGTCTGGGTTCACAGAGTTTCTGTGGCCTGTTATCCAGCTGACGAATGTTTGGGTCCCACGATGCCTCTCATCTTACTGGGCTTCTTGTCAAACCCACTCCTACCCAGTTAATCCTGCTTCTCATTGTGCGGTCCCATAACCTTAATCTGTTTCTTCTCCCGTCATCACTGTGGCCGTCTGAGACAAGCAACAATTTGTCATAAAAGGACATTATTTGCAATATACCTGATCTCATAATGAAAGGCCTGTATTTGTAGGTGGGTATGTGTCCTCAAAGGTGCTGACTGGACCAAAACGTGAGTGGAAACCGTGGAAAAGCCCAAATGGCTGGAAACACTTAGAAGCCATTCTCCTGCACTGTTTCAATCTACAAATAAACTCCAGAGAAGTTTCCAAAGCTGTGTAGAAGTGAAGAGAAAGAGAAGGAAAACTGAACCTGACCTTTAATGTGCCCTTCTCATGCTATGTGCATTTACATTCACATGATGTACAACCTCCCAGACTGGTGTGGGGTCACTGCAGAGGTCTGTGGCAGCAAGAGAAAAAGATGTGGTCGCCATTAGGAAAACCTTAATTCCAGCCTGTGGTCAAACTGTTGCAGAATATTGATTTATTGATAGGGTGAAGTCTTCTGGTAGCATTCAGATTAAAAGCACCACATCTGAGAAGCAGCGACGTGGATCTGTGACAGCAAACGAGAGAAACCATCACGCTGAATAATAAAGATGATTGAAGTTAAAGTGAGTTGGAGTTGAATGTACAAAGACAGAGTTCAGGCTCGTACTGTTTGATTTCAGGAGTAAGACAACACCTCCCAGCCACGATGAACTCCAGGCAAGAAACCAAAGAAGAAATTTAAGGACAAACCTTTAAAAAACGTATAAAAACTGGTCACCTCGGTTCAACACCTCGCAAACAGACTATGTGTCTCCATTAAATTGGTGCTTCACGGTTTTTGCTCTGTGAGCATCAGTTGAAATGAACCAGTTTGTGAATGAGCTTCAGGTCTCGTTAACAGTTTTCCCTCCCAGTCAACTCTTTATTTTTACCTCCGCACAGACTTTAAAGAAGGAAAATGAAGCCAAGACTTTCTCGATGCAGATTTTGGATGAATTAGCGGCTAAATAAGCAAGCTGTAGTCAAATCATTAAATTCCGACCTCATGCTAAGATCTGAACACTCGCCCTGCAGAATACTGTCAATCTGATTGGAAACTTTGTAGTTGATGTTCAACCCGAACTCATGTAGACCGAAACCGCAAGACGGAGATATTTTTAGAGCAGCTGGAACGAGACTGTTTAAACAAAAATACTTCCAAGAGATCCCGAGAGGTTGAATCATTTTAGTCCGGCAAAGTGAAGTTTTGGCAGATCAAAGACTGGATGTTCGCTCGCTGCTCGTTTTCCTGAGCTTAAAGAGAAATGACAGAAGAATTGTGCAAGAAAGAGGGAACAGATACGCAAAAGAAACACCGAATCAGAACAAAGTGAGCAGTGAAGACACAACACGATGTAACGTTACCCTCTCTGACAGTGAAGTACACACAGGCCTGTTTTTATTGAGGCTGTTTACACCACCTGTATAAAAAGCCAGTAAACAGCACAAACACAACGAGGAAATGGGTTTTTTAAGCTTCAGACACCTTGATTTTATGGATCAAACTGTGAGCATGGCGCCGTAAACAGGGTTTATAAAGCATTTAATCTGTGATTTAAAGCAATTAGGTTAATGGAGATTTGAATCTTTTATGAGTCTGATCAGATGAATAGCTGCATATTCTCTGATGATGATTACAGAGAAAGTGTGTGAACTTAAACAATCCTACTGAACTGAGACTAAATATTAAAATGATACGAGAATTGACTTCATCTGTTAAATATGTGGATAGTCTCAATATGAGAGTACATATACTTGATTACAAGCTCAGTGGTCCCTTATTGATCCGGTCAGGTCATAAGTCTGGATCTCGGGGCGCCCTGATGGAAGCACGAGTCCAATAATCTGAATGAATAACAAGTCCGTAACGTAACTGGGCCTCTTTGACCAGTTTAATTCAACCACAAACAAAGCAGACACTGTTTATCGTGTGGAAAATCACATCTTTGGTGTCGCAGTAAAACACAGAACAGAGTTCATGAGTTTATACATCAGCTGCTGAAACTCTGAGCACAAAACCCTCAGAGACACACTCCTAAAAATGTATCTTAAAATCAGGTTATTGTTCAATTTAATAAAAGGAAAACGTACCGCTTCTGTAACTCAATAAACATCTGTCTCTTTACTGTCGGTCTCTGCTGTCGACGATCCAATGAGAAGCTTGTTCAGAGAGAGGCTGCATCCTGTGCTGCAGTGTGAGCTGGTGGTGAACAGGAGGCGGGTCGGGTCGGGTCGGGTCGGGGGGGGGCGGATGTACAGTACAGAGCTGCTCCGTTATCAGGCAGCTGAACTGCAGCTGTTCAACAGCCGACAAGCTTCCTACTGCAAAGCTGTTTGTTTGTTTGCTTGTTCCGCCTTTTAGGAAAAGATGCACTCTGTCATTTCATGCCAACCAGACATCCCCGCTAACACGCTCACACACAAACACACACACACACACGCTGCACACATGGCCACAAGATGGACACATGCAAACACAAACATGCTCACGCACACTCAGGAAACAAATATGTTTACCAGCAGCTTCCTGAGTGGACACCCAGTGGGTCCGGGCGTCTCCTGACAGGTGAGGGGACACCTGGCAGCTCTGCAGCACAGAAAACACTCACAGTGTACATTTGAGTTTAAGGATTGTTTCACGGCTGTGCTTCATTTGAAAAAGACACTTTGACATAAAATAAATGTCAAACTGAGAACTGATCACTTTACCTGTTCTGTGATGGAACTTGTCTGTCTGTTGCAGGCCTGTAAAAACAAACATCCTGACCGATCCGTTCTTATTTTAAAATGTTGTCCTTTTTTCTTAAAATCTGGACGGATCCTTGCTTTGAAAGCAGTGTCTGCATTTCACACCCTGAAATCTTTCTGGCCTCTTTAATCTTGTGCCTTGGCTTTGATCAGAGCTCTGTGCACAACACTGTGTTCGTGGATTTTTGTGGATCATTTTTATTGGGAACAAATTATTTCTTTTTCTTGGAAACGAGGTGATTTGTCATGGGTCCACTTTTTGCCGAGACCCCCGTTAACCCACCGACCGTGTGCACGCGTAACACTTGCATGTACGCAGACACAAACGGACACGCGGATTTGTTCACTTTTAAAAAATGCAGTCAGGTTCATAAACAGAAAAACTGGCGTTCTTTCACAGACATACCCTCAGACCCAGAGAAATGCACTGCGAGGACCCCCCACTGTGCTCCAAGGAGAAAAATAAAACCAGTGAGTCATTCCATATGCCCTCTTGGTCTGCACACTTTACAGAAAGGTGTCAAATAAATTGCTTGACTTTGTTTTCCTGCTGCAGGAGCCAATGAACATTTAGTGCTGTCACAGCAGAACAGAACATACCTGCTGAATGGTTTGAATCTGCACCGTGACCACAGGAGGCCGAGTGAGGTGCTGAGTGGAACCTCTACAGCCACGACATTTACGTTCCCCAGAGGTGGAACCATTAGAGACTCTGCTGATTACATTCAGATGTATGTAGTGTTACCCATCGATCCACACGTTCCCTTGACCAACACTAACATGCTTAATGTGCAAATTAAGCTCAATCATTAGAGAGCGTTAGCATGTCAGTGTGCTAACGTTAGCATTAAGCTTCAAGTACAGCCCAAATACAACTTATACAACTTACAAAAGCCGAAGCTTGTACATCTTTTAGAGGACTCCTCTGTTGCATCGTTATACATTTACAATAAAGAGAAAGAACCTGCCTTCAGTGTGACGAAGCACCGCTTGGACTAATGCAAGCTGAGCTACGTCTGATGGTGTAGAACTGAGCCTGATGATGTGTGGATGAAATGTCCTAAAAGGGCCACCGTACATTACATACTCTCCTTTTGATGATTATTTTCAGACAATAAAAAGCGGCGTAACTAAGCTGCTCAGTACTTGTATGTGAACGTGTACTCGTCTCCTTGTATGGATCCATTCACCGTCTTCTTAGCTACAGTGTGTACCGAGAGAGCGAGAAGTAATTTGCTTTGTCACCTAAATACTTTAATTCATATCATAAACATAAAGACAACCAGGACAGAAAGTCAGCAGTCTCTCAGATCTGTGTGTGGTACATTAGAAACACCTTCCACACTCAACAGATGTCTATGTTTGAAACCTGAGTTAGGCTTTTTTTGCTCAGGACAATGCACGGAGTTTGGTTGCAAAGTAGTTATTAAGTGAGAGAGGCAGAAGTATTCGAGTCGAGCTCTCTAAGGAGTCTCAAGCTGGGAAGGAGGAACAGAGTGTTCAGCGGTTTATAATGAAGGTGTCTGAGCCGGAGCTGTGAACAGGAGATCAAATTCTTCTAGAACAATAAGTATTTTAACATTGTTTTTAAAGGGTGGTCACGCACACACACACACACACAGGTACAGGATGTTTGTTGGGGAACAAGCTTGTTTTAAGGAATTGTACTTTGAAAGTGATACCTAAACTCTATTGGTCTCAACTGATCAGGCTGCAATAAACATTTACTTTCTGTCAGTGATTTTCTAGATTCTTTAAAAAAGAAAATAAATCATAAAATAGCAAAGAAAGAAAGAACTCATTACAACACGTCTTAAAGCTCAAAGTGATGCCTTCAAGTGACTCACGGGGATCAGAGGTGTTTGATTTTCTTACACTTTGGGTGGACTGACCCTCTGAGCGTGGTGCATTTTTAAATAGGTAACAGATTCTTTTAAATCCTGTAGTCTGGACAGCATGTGAGGATGCTCCGTGTTTATCTGATACGCACATGTTTTGATGGATTATCAGCCACAATAAAACCAATGAGAAACTTTTTTTCTTCACTGTGGTTTGTCCTCGTCAGCCTGCTAGAGACCCTTCTGGACGGCCTACAGTGTGAACGTCTCTCATGCTGATCCACTGGACCTCCAGTGTGTGGTTTAAGGAGCTCGTGCCACATTTATAGAACATTTAGGTTTGCGCAGGTCTTGGATCAGAGCTCGTATAACAACTTATAGTCCTTCACAACTGAACGTGGCCTAACAACCATCTGCATGTATGCACACTCACCAACAACACACAGTCAGTAATGCATATTCACATGTACCTGCACCGACACACACTCACCTGTCTGTATGATGCCATGTGATGCTGAAAGGAGGTGTTAATCTTTAGTTTTTACAGCAACAACTGGGCTGACTCACTCCAGCAGGTGACTGTTGTACAGCCACTCGGAGAGCTGTCAGACTCGGGTACAGACGTCCCTGCAGCCGGTTCAGAGTTCATCTTTCACAGAACTAAAAGGTAGGAATTGATTTATGCCATCTGTTGTTTTTGTTACACTTATGAAGATCTGAAATCACAATGTCAGACTGTTGACTTCAATGTCAAATGTGGAGATTACTTAAAAAAAGATGTGAAGTCTGAGTCATCAGGGAGGCATTGTGCACTTTATGAATCGTTTATGACCTGGTGGTCTAATACAAGCATTCAGATACTAAAAAGATGCTTTTTAAAAAACTTTTGCCTTTGAATTAATGCTTAAAAATGAATTGCATGTTCTTAAAAGGACTTAAGTGCGGCACTGGCTAATGACTAATAAACCTCCATGGCCACTAAACCAAAAACATACTGCTTATTCGATGTATGCGATTAGAAGCTGCTGGTTGTTTGAAGGTGTGAAAATAAATCTGAGTAAGAAAGTAAAGGTTGTGACCACAGAACAATCAGTAATCTGAGCTGTAGTATTAAGAGCAGGAACACAATGTCTGGATGGTTAGAAACAAGACAACATGGTCAATGTGAGGAGTGATGTGTGTGATCATGTTTCAGTGGGAAATCGGAGTGAAAAGCTTTATATTGCATGTTTTAAAAGAGTGTTGTCTGAGCAGGATGTGCATCACTGCTGTCACAACAGGACCGACTGGATCATAAATACAGACCATTGATCTTTAAACAGTGGAAGACTTGTAGTTGTGAAGGTCACCAAGAGAAATCGTACAGGAGTCTCAAAGGAAAATCAGAAGCTGAGTCCTGACACGACACAGAGACTCATTTAAATTCAGTGGCGCAGGTCTAAAATGAAACGATGGACACGGAGTAAACACAACTAAATAACTAATTAACTTCAACCCAGGTTAAATCCTGCATGTCTTTTCAAGTGCTTCCGTCAACGTCAAGCTACTTGAAGCAAACGCATGCTCTGCTCCACTTGGCACTTTGAAGCTTGGATAAACTATTAACCTGCAGGAACAGACGGCGGACTCGAGCATGTAAAAAGTCTCCGCACTCCGGCCTTTCAAAGGTATTTTAAACAAACTTCCGGACATTAGGGGAAGTTCAGATTTAACACTTGATTCCAGAAAAACTCCTGCAACAAGTGGAGCGATCTCACCAACCTGCCGAGCGGTTCATTTGACAAGCGAGGGAGAAGCTAAATGAGTTAAGATGGAAATATTTTGCAGCGTTGAGGTTTTGAAGGTCATTACAGGTGGCAGAAACCCCCCAAGGCAGAGCAAAGACCAGCCACCCGTGTACACGTTCTGTTCCAGTGAACCACAGATGGGTGGCACAATGTCATTTGCAGTAAGTGAGCAGGTAATGGAGTTGTAAGTGCCCCGAGCAGGAGAGGAAACAAGCCAATTGCCTACGTTGTTTGCAGAGTTCACCCCTCGATTCCTTTAGTGTAACTTTAGAACACAAAAGGACGCTGTTAGAAACTGTTATTGTGAAAAACATCGATTCAAACCTCAAAAATATAAAGCATCATATCTTTGTTCATGGAACAAACAGTGGAAACTTCATGCCAAAGGTCAGGATGTGTTTTGGTTGTAAGTGGTTGTTCTGTGTGAAGTCCTGTTTTGTACACAGAGCTGCTTGTTTCAGGTCACATGCAGAGGGAATGTGGTCCACACAACACAGGGACCATCAGGGCACACGTGATGCAGCAACAATGTTAATCACTTCATCAGCAGAGCGTTTCAGTGCTCTGGATATTTTGCATTCAGCACAAAGATTGTCAATTTCCTTGAAAAATAAAATAATCCCACATATTACAGTAGTGGGCAGTATATTAAAGAACTGCAAGAATCTTGAACCATTTAAAAAGCATTCAGTGTTGATTAAAAAGTCTTTTCATTGCCCGAGACTCCAGATGCGGCCAAACGGTTACATCACATTAAAAAATGCAGAATTAATAGTGGATTAATTGTGTCTTCTGAGGTTGGGTTTATTAGTCAACCACATGAAACAAGACGGGAGGATCCTAATTCAACGTCCATGCCTGTGTGAAGATACTCAGACTGTATTTATTCCTTTGTTTGTTTGAGGTTTATTGGCCGGCCCGATTCATCTTCATCATGCCTCGTTAGCTCCGACTCGACAGCGCAGGAAGATCAAATGACAGAACTAGTATTTCACTAGCAAGGAACACACCCTCCATATGATACGTTTAAAAGATTGATTGAACATAGGTACATTTAGAATTTTGAATATTGATGATGGTTTGGGGAAGCTTCGTTGGGGCGTCCGCCGTGGCACTCGGGTACGACGAACCCCCTTTAGGACCCTACCGACAGAAAAAAGAAAAAAGGGGAGAAAGAACA